>OZ026630.1:33401268-33456268 GCA_964020975.1 Hermodice carunculata
CTAGTTTTCTGTCTGTATCTCTTTCTATACACACACGCACGCACGCACGCACGCACGCACACACACACACACACACACACACACACACATATATCCTCTTCAGACATTTCTGTATTGAATGTAATCAACATGTTCAACATATCAACATGTAGTCAGAACTTTTTACTTGTTTGTTGCCGATCAAAACTTTTTAAATGACTTATATGAACAGAGAGAGAACTGGTTTGGTTAATGCTTAATATGCCGAACTGAATTACCATCTTGTCAACTTATGATGCTCTGTCACTGCAAGATCAAATATTTTGCAATTGGTAAAGTTTTCACTGAACTTGACAGCACATTGGCAAACGTGAGCTCGCCTGGAACTATCGGGATACAGACTACATCTGCAAATCCATACCCTGGCAAGACCACTCAACGTGATCAAGCCACATCACTGGTCACCACAAACCCCACTACAGCAGCAACATCTCCAGGTAAGCCATACAGCACAGTCACACAAATTATTTCATGTTCTAATTAAGAGTGTCACAATACCAATGTATCTGTAGGCAACCTTTTCAAAAGTGCCGAAAATGGTGTCTGCTGCTATTTTTTCGTGAATAATGAAGGTGCACGATTGATCAGTTAGCTGCTTGACCAGAACACTGTGTGCAGAGTGCACTGGGAGAAACTGCTGGCTCAAGATACTTTAACTCATGCCATACCAGTTCCTGATATTTTATGTATATTTACCAAGATTTAAGACAACAATTGCATATTTAAATTCTTCATGAAAAGAGCTTTCGTTCAAGTACCAACATGCCTATCGTCTTAAGTCAGTGGTTCTGGCACTGCCTGGCAAGTCATGCTGCAACTGCCGCAAGGGCAGCTGCAGCATGACTTACCAGGCAGTGCCCGAACCACTGACCAAGGCCTGTGACCATAGTACGGAATCAGTTAACTTGCTGAGGCTAAAAGAGAAGTGCTAAGTGGGAACTGCCATTTAAGATTTAGTTTCAGGTGAAATTATCCGGTAGCTAGAAATACACTCCGCTGACTTGAAAGGGTGTCCTTAAAATGTGATAGGTCTTCAGTGTGAGGCAGTGTTTCTAGCAAGTGCCACTGCATGTGAGAGGAGAATCCAGGGTCGTTGTGATCAAAGTTATGGTCAATATTCCTGTACCACGGACAATATTCAACACATATTTACATATAAATTGAGTTCATCCTTGGAATAAGATCAATTTTGCTGAAATATCTTGAACGTAGCTTGATTATGACAATAGGCCCTCCAAACAAAGTTGCCAACCAGAAAAGAAGATTTGTTGACAGCAAATCTGTGTCTTAAAAAGTTGTACACGTATAAATTAAAATGCTACAACTTTTGTTCATGCACTTGAAGTACTTAACTATGAATTGAACTTCAGTAACTGCACATCTATCTATCTATCTATCTATCTATCTATCTATCTATCTATCTATCTATCTATCTATCTATCCATCCATCCATCCATCCATCCATCCATCCATCCATCCATCCATCCATCCATCCATCCATCCATCCATCCATCACAGATTTGAAGATGCTAAACTTCAAAGTTTTGATGTGTCCCTAATTACCATAAATTTAAATTTTACAGCTTTTGTTTGTAGTTCATTTGATGCATGTACAGCACAAACCAATGAATTGAAGTTGGAATTTCACCTCTATCTGTCATGGTTTTGAGGATATTCAACTTTCAACTAGCACATATTTCAATTTTGGAACTTTTGTTTGTGGTTTATTGGATGTGCTAAAAATACCGGGCGAAGGTCGCAACGGCTAGTGGAGTAGGGTCTGACCAGTTTTATTTCAACTGAAACTTACCAGGGACTGAGGGGAAAATGACATAACGTCTGTTTATATACCAGAGTTTATTGAATGTGCCTACAGCAGAAACTCCCATATTGAAGTTAGAGTAACCTATCTATCTATCATGCCTTTGAATATTTTCAACCTTAAATTTTTTTAACTGTTCCAAATTAGCATACATTCAACTTTGAAATTAGAATGCCACTTGTATTTGTTGTAGTATTGACGATATTCAACTTTAAAATATTGAAGTGTCCATAATGAGCATAAATTCAAATTCTACAACCATGGTAATGAGTCCACTCCATGTGTACCCCCAACAAACACATAATAAAACACAACATTGAGGCCTCTATTTCATTGAATACTTTGGTCCTTTGGAATCCAGAAGTGATTAAAAATTAAAAATTTTTCATCTACCGATTATTGTCAACAGGCAAAATTACACCATAGGTGCTAAACCCATGCTAAACTTGAAATTTCTGGCTCACACGGTGTATGAGCATAAGCAGTCACCACAATGATCAAGTGGAAAGAAAAAATAAAGAATACTAGGAAAAACAATGTGACTGTGTTGCCACACAGACTTAACTATGTGCATCCTGGAGTAAACCTGTTGACTTTTAACCTTCAAGTTTCATAATTTTTTTTTTTTTCTTGCCCTGCCTTTTTATGTCCCGGCACAAAACCACACATTTTGTGTTTCCAAGAATTCGTTTTTTCTTTACCTTCTTTATGTCTGGGTGCCAACAAAGACATATTGTTTTCCCTCAGATTCTTGATATCTTTCTTTCTTTTCATGGCACCCAAATTTGTCCATGTAAAATCTCACAAACGGCTGCACCTGCAATCACCATATTTGGCACATAGATTCATCTACCAGTGAAGTTATGCACCTGGGCATTGAATTGTCATGTTGGTCATAACTATGCAAATTAGGTGCAATTAAAATTTTAAAATTTTAAAAGCTTTATATCTTCCAAACTATCACAGACAGACATACCACTCTAACTTCATTTCATAGGTTTATGATGAAGCCCTTTCCATTGAGCAGTGTAGCAAAGTTGTAGGATTGCAATTTATGTAAATTAGGCACATATGCAAAATTTAAATCATGAATATCTTCAAACCTATTAAAGATAGAGATGCCAAACCAACTTCAATTTATCCGTTTGTGATACAGCTCTATCCATTGAACAGTGAAGCAAAGTTGTACGATTTTAATGTATGCTACTTAGGCACATATATAAAATTTAAATCTTGAATATCTTCAAAACTATTATACATAGAGATGCCAAACGAACATTTATATGTAGGTTTGTGTTACAACCGCATCCAATGAATCATGAACCAAAGTTGTAGGCTTCTAATTTACACAAATTAGGCAAATACACAAAATTAAGACATGAATAGCTTCAAAACTATTATAGATAGTGGTGCAGGGTTGTCCCCAGGAAAACATTAAAGCTTCACTTTTTATCAATGTTTGGAGGCTCAGCTGGGTCCAGTTGCTCTACTAAGGCAATGAGGGCCTTAAAAGCACATTTTGTGCCCGGCTTATTTTTGACAAAATATCGGTAAATAGGAGGCCTTTGAAGCTTTATGGGACTTGTTGAAGCTCTATGGGATTTTTTAAAGCTTGACAGTGCCTTAAAAGCACATTTTGTGCCTGGCTTATTTTTGACAAAATATAGGTTAATAGGAGGCCTTTAAAGCTTTATGGGATTTTTTAATGCTTGACGGTGCAGATAAGCTATAAACCTTCAGGAACAACCCTGGCCCATCATTCAAACTTCAGTTTATAAGTTTGTGACATGGCCACATCCAGTGAACCAAGAACGAAAAACCAAAGTTGTAGCACTTTGATTTATGCAAATTAGGATTATACACAAAATTTAGATTTTGTTGAAGAATGGCAAAGTGTAGCAATTCAAATTGTTCTCATTTTGAAGGCACCCAGTCAGATTTGCTGTGAAGCAAGTCTTTTCCAGTTCTTTCTTTCTTCTTTATGACCAAATTTTTGTCCAGAATGTTTCTCAGACACAATTATTCTGAAAACCACCAAACTTGCCATGGTGAGTGACCTACCAGTGAAATTGTGCACCTGGTTTGGAATAGTCATGATGTTTAAAATTATGCAAATTGGGGGCAATTAAAAATTTAAAAGCTCCATATCTTCCAAACTATTGCAGATGGACACAAAATTCCAATGTGCATGCATATGTTAATTGCCTCCAAAGCATCCCCCTGACTCGCAATTGCGTTCACTGAAGAGGGCACTTGCCGAGAGCACATCAGTTCATATAGCTATGGGGGGGGGGGGGGGTCCTATGGAGGCAAATAGGTTTGTGACACCTGCCAATATTATGGACAGTAAATAAAAGTTGTAGAATTTTAAATAATGCTAATTGGGGGCATTGAAAAATTTAAAAGTTGAATATCTCCAAAACTATTATAGATACAGATGCCATTCCAACTTCAATTTATAGGTTTTGTTAGTGGCAACTTAGCTGCATCCAATGAACCATAAACCAAAGTTGTAGCATTTTATTTTTTACAAATTAGGTCAATAAACAAAATTTAAATCTTAAATAATTTCAAAACTATTACAGAGGTGCTATTCCAACTTCAACTGGTGGGTCTGTTACACAGACGCATCCAATAAACCAAAGTTGTAGGATTTTAACTCATTCCACCCTGATGACGCTTTTTCCCGCTAATATCTAAATGTCGTCTGCTAATTGTATTTTACTAATTTAGGGACCATTTTTCAATATTTTGGATGAAACTTGCATGCAAGATCATTCCAAATTATATGCCCATGGTCAACAGCTTTCCTTGGCGCGCTCTGGGCGCATTGCGCCCAGAGCGCGCCAAGGAAAGCTGTTGACTCAGTCTTCTATCAGGGTGGAATGAGTTAATTCATGCAAATAAGGCAAATACACAAGATCTAAATCCTGAATAACTTCAAAACTATTATACATAGAAGTACCATTCCAACTTCAGTTTATAAGTTTGTGACATGGCCACATCCAATGAACCTAGAACCAAAGTTGTAGCATTTCAATTAATGAAAATTAGGCTAATACACAAGTATAGATTATGTTGAACAATGACAAAGAGCACCATTTCAAACTGTTCTCATTTTTAAGGCACCCAACAGATTTGCTGTGAAGCAAATCTTCTTTTGTAGTCTTGTACTGCCCTTACAAATACATGTACATGTATACAGTGGCAGGATTGTTCCAGGGTCATCATGCATTGTCTTGCTAAGACAACTCTTGAACAAGTTCTTGCTGCACTAAGACCTATCAGACATTTATGCTGTGCATGCGTGATCATAGAAGACTCAAGTTTTCAAATGGAGTTGATGTACCCACCGGACTCACATTAAGAACTTCAATGTTGGGACTGCAGGAAGAGTCTCAACAATACACAATAGCGAACTTGCTTGACACCAGGGTTGCCCTAAAGCCTAACTTTAATGTTACTATGGTGCTGGCATGTTGTCATGATGCAACATTAATGATAGGAAATTGTTGAACCCAAAGCTGGCTGACACCTGCTTAACAATAATTTCAATGATTCTGCTGAAAAGTTTTCCTTAAACAATATTAGTATCAGGAAACTGTTGGACAAAAAATGCCGCGTTCATGAAGCGCAAGAAAAAGTTATGTTCAATGTCATCTACATGACTCTGTACATATAATCTCAGGCAAGGTCCTACCCAGATGCACATTGTGACGAGATTTGAAGGAAATCAGACAAGTATATGCTAATTAAGTTATCACCCAGAAACAAAACCCCCATGGATAGAAGGACAGACATGCCTGACTGCCACGGGGACACCCACATCTAAAGTGCAGGGCCCTATGAAGTGAAAAATCTCCTGTCTATAAACTTGGAGCCTCAGACGGTATGCTGATAATTTTCAAATAACGAAACGATTACATGTACATAAGATCTGCAGACCGAAATGTCATTAAAGCTTTGTCCACCATGACCGGAGAAATACACTATACAGTCATTTACGCATGTACATGTGGTTTAAGTAAATCGTACATTTAGCATGTTATGCATCTGATATGTTTTAATTGTACTGTTACAGGCTATGGGCCAATGTCACCGGGATTGGAAATAGGCCTAGGTGTTGGAATTCCTCTCCTGGTCATCGTGATTGTAGTGATGTTGATTCTGGTGTGGTAAGTCAATGCCAACACTTGAAATAGAGGGGCCTGCCATATTGTGTTTATTAAGTGCCCCCCGTTCAGTCGATCAGACTTCATGTTTTCACCCTTGGAACACCAAGCAAGACCCGTAGCACTGAACACTTGTGCCTGCTGGTGACCCTAAGTTTCAAATGGAGAATGTGTGTTGCAGGTGACACCATTAGTAACTTCGGGTTGGTGTTCTAAGCTCCTTACAAGTAGAGCCACCTGGTGGTTAAACAAATCCAGCCTCAGTGATTGGCTACTGGTTGTCCACCGGAAGTGGTCTCACTTGCATTTTGGTTCAACAGGAAGTATATAGTGTCACATTCCATGAGAGGTTACAAGTAAATTACAAAAATGTGCAGTGTTGCGATAACTACTATTTGAGTTCAACAGGATTAGAATTGGATGGAAATTGGCCGAGTATTGGCTGGGTGAAAATGTCAAAGGTCCAAATGACTTGACCTTTGACCTTTAGAGGTCACATGTAAATTTACAAAAATGTACATTGTTACAATATACCATTTTTTAAGCCCAACATGAACCAAATCAGATGAAAATTAAATAAGTTATGGCTAAATGAAATTTTAAAGGGCCAAATAACCTTGACTTTTGACCTTTATAGGTCACACGTAAATTTCAAAAATGTGCAGTGCATTTATATTTATTTATTTTCAAAATCCATTGCACCAATATCTATATAGATGGGTGTTTTGAGATTTAAAGTATGCAAAGTAAATCAAACAATATGCAGAATCAAAATGCATGCAAGGTACACCTATTCTACATCATCTGAGCGACCCACAGGTAAACTTTTGTAATATCTGATGAGCATGATACAGATTGTTTTCCTCTTTCAGGAGATGCCTGGGCACTTCAGATGGCAAGCCAAGACGACACTGGTTGTCCCTTAAGGCAAGCCAGAAGCATTCAGTTGAGAGTCGAACTGCCTACCAAGAAATAGTTATTGACGGGGTTTTACCGGAGAGGCCCTTAGTGACACCAAGAGAAAGTGGAAGTAATACCCATGACAATGCTGCATTTAACAATGGCATTCAAACATCTTCAAAAAAGTCAAAACAACCTCCACCTGATGACACTCACAACGAAGCACCAATCCCTTATTTGAAAGTGTTACCAGATAATCCTGTGAACGAAACCCAGGATCAACCTGATGAATATTATAATATTCAGGCACCATCATCGACAGAAGTCGAGCCTGAGATGTATGACTATGCAGTGCAGAGAGAAGTGTTACCTGTGCATTCACCCATCAGACACAAGTCTGATGTATCTACCCCACGAGTAACAGACACACCAGAGCAGAACAAGCGGCAGACCCAGAGTTTGACATTACAGCACAGTCAGCCTGGCGCTCATAACGAAGCACCAATCCCTTATTTGGAAGTGATGCCAAATAATCCTGTGAACGAAACCCAGGATCAACCTGATGAATATTATAATATTCAGGCACCATCATCGACAGAAGTCGAGCCTGAGATGTATGACTATGCAGTGCAGAGAGAAGTGTTACCTGTGCATTCTCCCATCAGACACAAGTCTGATGTATCTACCCCACCAGTAACAGACACACAAGAGCAGAACATGCGTCAGACCCAGAGTTTGACATTAGAGCACAGTCAGCCTGGCGCTCATAACGAAGCACCAATCCCTTATTTGGAAGTGATGCCAAATAATCCTGTGAACGAAACCCAGGATCAACCTGATGAATATTATAATATTCAGGCACCATCATCGACAGAAGTCGAGCCTGAGATGTATGACTATGCAGTGCAGAGAGAAGTGTTACCTGTGCATTCTCCCATCAGACACAAGTCTGATGTATCTACCCCACCAGTAACAGACACACAAGAGCAGAACATGCGTCAGACCCAGAGTTTGACATTAGAGCACAGTCAGCCTGAGGCTAACCCAGAAAGTCTTTACGAAAACATTGTCAAGTAACACAGTCTCTCCCAAATTATGCAACCAGACAATGGTGCTGATCGATGATAAAAAAAAAAAAAAAAAAAAAAAAAAAAAAAAAATTTATGAAAATGCCAAAACAGTTCAAGCTGAAGAGATCATCAACCCAACTGAAACCTACCATAATATGTCAGTCTGGAAGGAACATAAAGCTAGAAGCATGATAACAATCTAGAACAATACACGCAATCATATATTGGTCATGGGCAAATGTATATAATGTAGAAATGGCAGAAACTGGTACTTTTTTTTTGTGGCAAATTCACAAAGAATTTGATCTGATCCTGACTTTGATCCTAAAATTAAATTGGTGCACCTTTGACCCTGAACTACTTACTCCTTGGCCTAATAATGAATCAAAATTTCCGGAAATAAACAATCTGTGTTCTGGGCTACAACACTAAATCTATTTTCAACATTTTCATTTTATAAAATTAATCTTATTTTCATCCAGTACTTTTCTTTAAAGCTGGATTAAAATCTGGATCAAATTAAGATTAAGCAATAATCTGGAAATGTTAATCATGTGCTCTGCACAATAGTCATACGAGAGACTGGTTCACACTAAGGTTGTTCATGTGACCAAGAATTAGGCAATATGGGATCAAAACAAGTTGATTTTAATTTTGATCCCAAATTTCTTATCAGATTGAAATTCTTTGTGAATATGGCCACTGAATATTATGTCCTGGCAGAATTGACAAGCTGATAACATTAAGTAACTAGAAAAGAAGATTTGCTTGAAAGCAACTCTGTATGTGTACCTCCAAAACTTGCATCAATTCAACTTCTGCAACTTTTGTTTGTGGTTTATTAGATGTGCCTGCAGCACAAACCTATAAATTTAATTGGGAATGGCACCTCTACCTATAATACAGTTGAAGATTTTCAACATTTTAACTTTTCACATGGTTGTAATTAGCATGAATTAAAATTTTTACAACGTTCATTTGTGGTTCATATAGGATGCATCTATATGTACAACAGAAACCTATAATCTGAAGTTGGAATGCCATCTCTACCTATAAAATTTTGAAAGATATTCAACATTTAAACTTTGAAAGTGCCCTTAATTAGCATAAATTCAATTTTAACAACTTTTTCTTGTGGTTCATTCAAAATTTAAATTTTCTAATAGCCCTAATTTACATACTTTTCAAAACCATCACTCTTCTTCATAGAAGACTTGACTTCATGAAACTATAATCATGTCAAGTTTGGAGTTTGTTAGTGCAATAGTGTTTGAGAAAGTTGTTGGACAAATTTGCTGGTAAAGAAGAAAGGAAGAAACTAGAAAAGATGTTTCCTTAAAAGCAAGTAGGCCAGTGTGCCTCCAAAACTTGCATAAATGTAAATGCTGCAACTTTTTTTGTGGTTCATTAGATGCTCACACTTCACAAACCTATGAATTGAGGTTGGAGTGGCATCTGTGTACACACACTGGTTTTGAAGATATTCAACATTTAATTTTTCACAGTGCCTCTTATTAGCATAGATTAAAAGTCTACAACTTTTATTTGTGGTTCATTGAATGCACCTTCTAAACTTAAGACAAGCCCCTAAATAGCATAAATTAAACTTTTGTGATCCATTGTATGCACCTACCTCACAAATCTACAAGTAGAAACTGGAATATACCCATAATACTTTTGAAGATTTTTGAGATCAACAATTTCAAATGTGCCTAATTTGCATAATTTTCAATGCACTCAACCATCTTTATAAAAAGGCATGACTTTCTATATAGATCTAGCATGATACCAAGTTTGGAGCTTTTAAGTGTAATAGTATTTGAGGAAATTGTCACACAAAATTGCTGGTAAAGAAGAAAGAAAGAAAGAAAGAAAGAAAGAAAGAAAGAAAGAAAGAAAGAAAGAAAGGAAGAAAGAAAGAAAGAAAGAAAGAAAGAATGAAAGAAAGAAAGAGAGAAAAGAAAGAAAGAAAGAAAATGTCTGTGTTGGCACAAAGACGTACATGTACATAGAAATATGTTAAACACAATCATTATGGGCCACGCCTCTCATTCTCTATATTTTGTACACATCTGTATACATACATGTACATATACATATATATTATGTATGTATGTATGTATGTATGTATGTATGTATGTATGTATGTATGTATGTATGTATGTATGTGTATATATATATATATGTATATATATATTTATATATATATATATACATACATGTATATGTGTATATGATGGATTCATACTTACATATTGCATCTTGCATTAAACTAAAATGACAGCAATTCTCAATTGATACAACATTTATACAGCAGCATACATTATTTTACATATTTCATGCACAGTGAAAATAAGCTTGAGGAACCATGTGAAGGACACAACAGATATTGTAGTCTCCAAAGACAGGTGCTGTCTGACATGTGGTACAAGCATATAACCAAACCAATTACTCTGGTCCTTCTTTTGAGAGACCACCTGCTTTTTAAGGCCACATGCACCAGGTCCCTAAGTCTAACTTTTCCATGCTTTTTCATCCCCAATGAGAGACCACCTGCTTTGTCACCGCTTTGAGAGCAGTCCAAAGGGTGTCATCTCAAAAGAAGGCTTGCTGTATCTTGAAAGGAGGTGTTTTAATTCAGGTTGTCACTGACAGATATTAAGCTGATGTTTCCTGTTTCCATAATTCTGGTTTATAGTCAATTATAGAGGTTCCTCTGTAGAAATGCCACTCCCATGAGAGTCAAAGTTGATGGCTTGGAATTTGTATTTTATGTAGTTTTGGACACATGATACACATCACACATGCAATGTGCTTTGATCTGCTTCTGGCAGTTTCTCTAACATGCAATGCAATGTGACCAATGCTCTTGTCATGATTTACCAAGGCTCTATTTAAAGGCTCTTTCACAAAACCCCTTTCTCCCGCGGAATATGTCCTCAATGTTTATACTGCCATTCCCTTCATCCCAAACCCAAGATCTGGCTACAATGTTCACCAGGAGAAGTATCACAGTCGCAATTACTGTTATTCCCAGCCCCTTGACCCAGCCTGAATGTGGTGTGTGGATGGCTATGACCAATTAAATGGTGTGAACAACCTCAGCCTCACCAGTCGACCACAGAGTTTATTTAGCACTTTGATGAAGGGCTGGTTCAGTGCACCTGTGTGTCCCTGTCCCAGGCCAAGGTCATTCTCCCGCGGGAGAAAGGGGTTTTGTAGAAAGGCCTTTAAAGTAAAAATGACAGAAAAAAAAAATGAAAGTTAACACCAAACTATCTGCCACTAGGCTACAGTGACCACACTGATGGGATACCCATGGTGTTTCTGGCAATCTTGCGAGAGAATAAAAAGTATATCATTCCAAACATTATGATAACTCCTTATATGTGAATTTAGAGAGCATGACTTACTTTTTTAACAGTTGATTTTATCTGGTTTGCCATTTTTGGCAAGAGCAATATTTTTTTTTCCATATTTGATTTGGGATGTGTTGTTACATATGGATACTTCTTTCTTGAATGACACAGACCGAAGCAGCAATGCAGTTAATGTCAATAGACCCTATGGCTTGCCCTCTGATGACCCAGCAAAATTTACTTCTTTGTAAATTACCCATGGGTGACCAGGATATTTTCTCAAGTTGCCCCCAAACACCGGAAGTTACCCATTTTCTCTGATTTAAATAGAATTCATCAAATAATGGTATACTGAGTCACACAGTATTTAGTAATTTCACAATGAGCAGTGTTCCTGTGCAATTGATTTAACTTACTGTATTGGAAAAAATATTGATTGTTGATATAATGGCATCCAAGTCCCCCCCCCCAAAAAAAAAAAATAAATAAATAAAATGGTACATAAGCTGCTGGCTGATTACTGTAATTTGCTTTAATTTGGCTGTATGTACCTTTATTTTCACTTATTTTGCTTATGGCACAAAGCCATGAAAATAAAAAGTGGAATGTGACAGTCCTGTGCTCAGCTGACATGTACATATACCCTTGCGATTCTTTAAGATTTGCCCAAAAAAAAGAACAAAGAATTGATAAACAAGAGGGCTGTGTAAACAGCCCATGCTCAGCTGACCTAGACATTTGCAAAGTAATCAATAGGAAACTTTAAGCTGCATTTATCAAAAAGTACCCGAATTGAACAAAAAATTGTTAAAAATCAGTAATCCACAGCAGTGCCACCTAGTATACAATGTTGCTTGACCCTTCCACAAAGAACATTATCCACTAAGTTTCAGCTTAATCGGAGTGACAGTTCTGGAAAAGAAGCTGAAAAATAGTGAAAACACACAAAAAATTATGAAAAAATTGAAAAAAAGATTGCAGTGTCATCTGGTGAACAAATTAAGAACTAGGAGCCTCTAGGAGTGTCCCTGTATGCATATCAAAAGCAAATGGGTGAGAGGTTTTGAAGAAGATTTTTTAAGATTTGCCCAAAAAAAGAACAAAACGAGGGCTGTGTGAACAGCCCATGCTCAGCTGACCTAGAGATTCTGTGAACTTGGGATAGAACAAAATAGGTAGACACTTACCAAAGGTACATCCCTACAAAGCTTGACATGGTAATCAATAAGAAAGGTACATTTACAGCTAAATACTTACATTGAACATTAAAAATAAAAAATCCACAGCAGTGCCACCTACTGAACAATTTTGTTTGACCTGTTCACAACGAACACATCCACCAATTTTCGGCTTAATCTCACAGAATTTCTGGAGAAAATGTTGATGATGGTGAAAACACACAAAAAAATCATTAAAAAATAGAAGAAAAAAATGCAGTGCCACCTAGTGAATAATTAAGAATTAGGATTCCCTAGGAGTGCTCCCATGTGAAATCAATGCAATTAGGTGAGCGGTTTCAGAGAAAAAGATTTTTTAAGATTTGTCCCCAAAAAAGAACAAAAAATCCAAAAATCAATGAAGCATGACCATTTGAACAATTTGGTAAAGAACCACCCAAGGTACATGGCTACAAAGTTTGAAGTGAATCTGGCTGATAGTTTTGGAGAAGAAGTCAAAAATGTGAGTTACACTGTAGCATTAGAATGCCCATTGACTTACATAGTAATCAATAGGAAAGGTGCATTTACTGGTAAGTACCCAAATTGAAACAAAAAAATGTTAAAACTCACGAATCCACAGCAGTGCCACCGACTGAACAACTTTATTTGACCCTTTCACAATTGTATTTGTGTCTTTTTATCCATAACCACTTCCTAGTAGTCATTACCCTATTCCACAGTCCGAGCTCTTTCCTCTCTACAAAATAACCTGTCACTGTCTAACCTATATACATATGGAAGTATTATTGCCCATATTGCACACAGTCTTCTGCAGAATTTTGACATACGCTGTATTAGTCCAAATAAATTAAAGGGTCTTCAGTGGGTAACTACTCAGAACATGTTTCAGAGCCTATACCCATACATGTCCCTCTGAGTAGTGGCTCCTTGTCTAAGCTAAATATTCAGCAAAGAAGTTTTGCTTATGAATGGAGAGCTTTATTATCAAAGAAGAATACCTGTCAAACAAGACATAATTACTAAGTTTGTATAATACAGGTTCAGATAAGAACGATTTGACTTCCTTGAACCAGTATGTACCCTTTCTAGCTGGATAGCTTATCCTAGTTAAACCATCTGCCAGTGTATGACTGAAGTAAAAACAAACTGGGGCATTATATTCAGTCCCAGTGATTGTAAAATAAACAGCTGCAGCGAGACCACTTGTACCAACCAAGGGAAATCCTAACAAGCACTGCAACAATGGACATCCTGCATCAAAAAGGTAAAACAGACTCCATGATGACACCTACTCCTCACTTTGAAAGTCTCCGAACAATTAAGCTCTATTTCACTGCCAACCCTGAGACAATGTTTCAATGTAATGTGTCAGGTTTGTGACATTTGATAAAATACTGTCAATTTTGAGTAATTTAATTCTGAGTAAATGTGCATTAAGGTATGTCAGAAAAGAATGAAAGTCACTAGCATTGATGTTAAAAATGTGTTATCAAACCATAATTTTTCTTAACACACAAGGAACATATCCACCAAGGTTCAGCTTAATCGGAGTGACAGTTCTGGAGGAGAAGTCCAAAAAATTGAAACCACACAAAAAATAATAAAGAAATAGAAAAAAAAATTGCAGCGCTACCTGGTGAACAAATGAAAGATTAGGAGTCCCTTGGAGTGTTCCTGTGTGATATCAAAGCAATCAGATGAGTGGTTTTAGAGATGAACATTGTGTAGGATGTATCCCAAAAAAAGATACAAAAAATTCATAAAAAATCCAAAATCACTGGAGCATGACCATTTGAAAAAACTTGGTAGAGAACCATCCAAAGTCCATTGTCCACAAGTTTGAAGTCAATCTGGATGACGGTTTTGGAGAAGAAGTCCAAAAATGTAAATTAGCATTAAATGCCCATTGACAGATATAGCAACAGGATAGGTGCATTTATCAAAAAGTACCCAAATTGAAAAAACTGTTAAAAATCAGGAATTCAGAGCAGTGCCACCTACTGAACAACTTTGTTTGACCCTTCCACAAGGAACATATCCACAAAGTTTCAGCTTAATGGGATAACGGTTCTGGAGAAGAAGTCTGCAACATCAAGGTCCTAACTCAATACACATCTCAAATTATCAAGTGAACAGTAAATTTCGTGTCAGTTGTCCTGTGACCTTTGGCAATGAGAACAAGGTCCAAACATCACTGGAGCGTGACCATTTGCACAAAATAGGTAGACACTTATAAAAAGTACATCCCTACCAAGTTTGGCACAAATCTGGCCAAAATTATTTAAGTTATAACCATTACAAAAAATTCCTATGCTAAACTTTCCTATTAATACGTTTTTAAAGATTTTTGAGAAAAAAAATCATAAAAAATCCAAAAATCACTGGAGCCATAGAGACTCACATAAGGAACACTGCTATCAAGGTTGAAGTAAATCTGACAGACAGTTTCTTCAGAGAAGTCCAAAATGTGAATTACCATCAGAATGCCCATTGACTTGCATAGTAAGCAATAGAGAACGTGCATTTATGTATAAGTACCCGAATTAAAAAAAAATTGTGAGCACCACCTGATGCACAAATTAAGAACTAGGAGTCCTTAGGAGTGTTCTTATGTGATAATCAAAGCAATTGGGAGAGCGATTGTGAAGCAGAAGATTTGTTAAGATTTGTCAAAAAAAAAAAAATCATTAAATATCCAAAAATCACTGGCGTGTGACCATTTGAACAAAACCAGGTAGAAACTCACCCAAGGCACATTGCCAACAAGTTTGAACTCAATCTGGATGACGGTTTTGGAGAAGAAGTTGAAAATGTGAATTAGCATTAGAATGCCCATTGACTTGCATAGTAATCAATAGGAAAGATGCATTGACCGATAAGTACCCGAATTGAAAAAATCAGTAAAAGTCACAAAAAACATATCCACCGAGTTTCAGCTTAATCTGACAGACATGCAGTTCTGGAAGTGAGTAGGAAATAGCAAAAATACACAAAAAAATGATAAAAGACATTACATTGCAGTGCCACCTGGTGAACAAATTAAGAAGTAGGAGTCCCAGTCTAGATTTGTACAGCTATATACATGTATGTAGAGTGGTAGCAAAGTTTGTCCTTAAAATAAATTTTGCGGAAGGACAGAAGGATGGACGGATGGACAGACGGACGACGGACGCAAACGGATTCTATAAGCTCTGCTGATGGTAGTACATGTATTATCAATTGACATACCTTGCTGTTTCAATGGCTGCCAGTGTACAGTGGCAGCACTCACTTACAGTCACAAAGTCTGATATCGCAGCAGTTTGTCAAAAATTAACATATCCCCATTATTTTCGCAAACTTTCATTGTCTAATGTCCAACTATATTTTGATAAAATTTTAAGCAATTCTGTCATGTTGTTCTGGAGAAGAAGTCGAAAATAGCCTTAACGCACAAAAATTCATAAAAAAATAGGGAGAAATCGCACCACCACCTGGTGGCCAAAATGAGAACTAGTTGACCCCAGGTTACCCTCAGTGCAATATCAAAGCAATTGGCCAGGTAGTTCTTGAGATGAAGAATTTTTTTTTTTCAAAAAATAAATTAAAAAATTCATTAAAAATAGAAAAATTATTGCGTCATCATCTCCTTCGCAAACTTCGTAGAGGTTCACCTGGGCATCATCCATGTGCAAAATTAAAACATTCCATACAGCGGTTTTTGAGAAGTCAAAAGGGTAAATACAATAGTGTAATATATGCACTGTATTGCCATATGTATATATACATATATAGCTGCAGCATTTCCTTACAGTTGCGAAGTTTGATATCCCATAACTTTGCCTAAAATTAACATATCCACATTATTTTCGCAAACTTTCATTGTCTAATGTCCAACTATATTCTGATAAAATTTAAGCCGTTCTGGAGGAGAAGTCGAAAATAGCCTTAACAGGCAATAATTCATAAAAAAATAGGAAAAAATCACAGCGCCACCTGGTGGCTAAAATAAGAACTAGTTGACCCCAGATGACCCTATGTGCAATATCAAAGCAATTGGCTTCGTAGTTCTTAAGATGAAGAAATTTTAATTTTTTTCAAAAAGTAAATTATAGAATTCATAAAAAATAGGAAAATTATTGCATCATCATCTCCTTCGCAAACTTGGTAGAGGTCTACCTGGGGATCATCCATGTGCAAAATCAAAACATTCTATGTATCGGTTTTTGACAAGAAGTCGAAAATATAAAAAGTCTAACGACAGACGGACGGACGGACAAACGGACGATGGACGCAAATGGATTCTATAAACTTTGCTGACTGACAAGTCAGTAGAGCTAAAAATTAAAAAATCACTGAAGCATAACCATTTGAACAAGTGGCTGCTGATGCAAGCTATATTCCCTGCCCACAATAATCATGGTGGATTTGACCTCAAGGTCACTCTTGTGCCATGCCAAGTGAAGTCCCACCTGGATATATTTACTACCTTTTAAGAAATTCTATGAAATAATACTGCAGATATTGCACAGAAACACATTTTCTTTGTGATGTTCTGTGACCTTGACCTAACCTGAAGGTCACCTATAGGGATTCCAAAGTGAGGTCCTACCTTGAAACATGTTGCGACCATGTTTACCGAACTTCCATTAATTCTTTCTGTAGATATTACATAGAACAGAATACTATTTGAAAGGCCCTGTGATCTTGAAACTTATTGATCTTGGTTCACTAATTAATTAATTAATTAATCATGGAGGATAATTAGCCAAGTAAGAATGATATTATGCTTATGCACTTCTTCAATATAAGAAGTATCCACATTGCAAATTTGGAAGGGTCATTTACAATACTTTCCAAGAAAATGTGTGGACAAACTATGCATGCAATTTTAAGCTGCTTAACATCTGTGTTCATTAATTAATTAAAGAAAGTAATCAGTCCACCAAATTCATGCCTATGACACCGCCTACCTGAAATCTACCAACCATAAAAATTATAAGGGGCTAGCATGTATAGCTCCAAAGATATGGCATGGACAAGATCGTTTCAGATCTGGAGGTTGCTTAACGAACATTGTTGACCGATTAATTATTGGAAGTAATTCCGCACACAACAACAATGCCTATGCACACCTACTACCTTAGAAGTACCATCCCTATAAATTTCAAAGGGCTAGCATTTAAAGTCTAGAACTGATCACCCGGACAAAATTATGCAGATTATTTTGAGGTGCTTAACAATCTTTGTTAATTAATTAAAAGATAATAAAAGAAAGTAATCAGCAGAATAAATTTAATCATACACACACTTCTTACCTTTACCAACCCTGAAAATTTGAAAGGGCTAGCATTTATAGTACCAAAGATATGGCCAAGACAAAATCGTTTCTGATCTAAAGGTTGCCTAATGAAACCTTATTAATTAATTAATTAATATAAGCACTTAGGCACACAAAACAATGCCTATACCCACCTACTACCGATGATCTACCAACTCTATAAATTTTAATGGGCTAGCATTTATACTTTAGAAGATATGGTCCAGACAAAATTTGTTTTGGATGCAAGGTATTTGAGGTGCTTAATGATCTTTGTTAATTAATTGGTAAAAGAAAGTAATCAGCCAAATAACTTTAATCCTATACACATTTCCTACCTAAAATATATCAACCCTGAAAATTTCAAAGGACTAGCATTTATAGTGCCAAAGATGTGGCCCCGAAAAAAACTTGTTTTTGATCTGGAGGTTGCCAAATGAACTTTTGTTCATTAATGTAAGCAATAAGACACAGAAAACAGTGCCTATGTACAGCTACTACCTATAAACTACCAACTCTATAAATTTCAAAGTGCTAGCATTTATAGTTTAGAAGATATGGCCCAGAGAAAATTTGTTTGGGACGGATGGAGCCCATTACCATACCCCCACCCCACCCCCACTTCATGGGCGGGGGATAATAAACTAGGTGAAGACCTACCCAAGGTAAATTGCTACTATTGGTGGGAAAAATCACTTGTGACCTGTGGTGACTCATGATTTTCCTCGCCAACAATGATCCCTCGTGAAAGAAAAATAGTACACTGTAACTCACCCTCACCTACGGATGTAAGATTCTCCATTTTCTTTTTTTTTTAATTTTGCAAAAGGGGTTCAGTTCAAAATTTACAGTATATGTAGATTAGAATTGAAATTTTTGAAAAAGTTAACTAGCCACAGAATAACTAACCCTTTTTTTAAAAATAAAAAATACAGTTTTAGAGAGCATAATGAGTTCTTTCCTTTGACATTATAACCTAAATCTGATTTTTATTTTTTAAAATTTTATTTCAAATTATATGCAAAATTTAAGAATTTTAATTGAAATTTAGTTACATCAATAGTGATGCTAAAATTATATATTTAGCACAAGAATCAAACTTGATGTTATATTTTCTTTCAGAAAACATATCCTTTTTGAGGGTACCAGACGGTAACCACAGACATGAAAATATATCCATGAAAATCATAAAATGCATGCTTTCCCCCAGAACTCCCTCCATCAAGCTAGTGACAAGTGAAGTTGACAAACGAACCACATGAGTCTTGCACATTTTGTGCCCTGGACGATTTGTGCATTAGTGCCGTGTCATTATTGTCAAAGAGAATAAAATGTACATGTATTCATACCTTGCAATACTTTCTTCTTGTCAGTGACTGTATGTACATACTATATACTTAACAAAATCAAGCAACTTTTTGCCATAGTGAAACTTGTTTTGAGAGACTACCGTAATGAAAGACCACTTGCCTTTGAAGACCATATTTTCAAAGCCCCTTTTGCTATCTCTCCATGGTTTTGTACCTCCATTGAGAGACTACCTGCCTTATGTGACCACTATTTGGCCTACGCTAGGGTATAGGTCTCTCAAAGCAGATTTCACAGTGCTGTGTTCTTGGCATGCAGACCCCCAACTGGCCACGTAAAAGAGAAGTGACTGACTGGCCAAACTACTGCTGTCACTACAGTAAAGTGTCAGATAACATTCATACATAATGTTATGCCTACCACGTGACCATCTCTCACACACGCATCAGCATACTGCTAGCACCCACACTAAAATGCAGGAGACAAAATTAGCCATATATCATGTGATTTTATGCCACTGTGACTTATTCCTACAAACTGTTCAACACACATGTAGCCAGCCTTGTTATATACATGTATTTCCACAAATTAAATGTCATGAAGGCACTATTACTATAATGGGATAAAATAATTGATTGAAAATCGTTCTAAACACATGCTTGGAATCCTACTGAGTGTACCAACAAGCCATCCACGAGGCAGGTGGAGATTGTGACTCCAGCGGAGTAGGGGCCAAAGTCGGAAATTGAAATGCCACATTCTCACGGGGATATTATGAGCTGCTGTATGTACACAATGATTTAGTATTCCTTTTTTCGAACCCCTGAAAACGGGAAAATACATATACGTTATAAAATCAAAAATACATTGATATGCTTCTACCTCATCCCACATGTACATAGTATAAGCAATCTACACTTTTGCTTGAAAATTATGTAAATTAGTTTTAAGCTTCTTAAGTTATTTGGTGGAAAAATCATGTAGCTATCATATATGTATCATGGCGACTCATTCTCCCTTGGAAAATTTAGTTTGGAAAGTTTATACAAGAGTGGAAGCCAGTCATATTTTTCAATTTTGGGGGACATATTGCTTCAGAGGCAAAAACAACAAATATATGCTACTTTGTATTTGAATCTTTAAGGCTGCACACAACATGCTGGTGAAATCCTTTATGAACTTGAAACAGAATTGTCCATTCTATATGCAGCATTAATATTTCCGTGTGGGATCCTTATTGCTGATAAACATTAAAGCTAATGAGCCATATGATGCCCAGAATCAAAACACTACGCATTGTACCGGACATGTCACAGCAACAAAGAGGCCCCCAACTGAGAAAATGACTCTCCTTATCAGATTGATTAGCATAACTTAATACATGGGAATAGATATATATATATATCCCTGATATAACCTATATACTCAATTAACAGAAAGTTTTTGAGCATCTGTCCTCACTAAAGATGGAACTCAAAATTTGAAGTTGTATTAGCATGTGATTATAGGGCAAAAAGTGTTTTTTCTAATATTTTGGATTTTTTTTTAATAATCTTCAATTCAAGATAAAATGGTCAAATTTGTGCATTATAATCTTAAAACATGTGATAATCTGTGAAACTGTATCAGGTATTTTTCATAAATCTATCTGCTTGATTACAATGGTGAACAAAAAATGGAAAATGGTTGTTTTTGTGAGATTGATCAGAGTTTGTGGGGCTCTTCATTTTTCACATTAAAAAAAACTGATCATTTCTTAGAAAATCCCCGATATCTTTTTGCTCCAGGGAAATTTTAGAGTAAATCCATTTGTATTTGATTAAAATCAGAGAATTAATTCAAGAGAAATATCTATGTTAAACCCACATGTCAGAGCAGATAACTATTGTCAGTAATAAAGCTCAAAAGGTTAACATGGTCCATTGACTACCATTGTCAACATTGAACAAATTTTGTTAACTTTTTCATATTGTATTTGGCTAAAACTATAAAATTTGGACACATATAGACAACATATATTTCTACCAAAAGATCCATGAATCTGCTAATGAACCAAATTGTCCAAAAATTGGTTGGACATTACCTTAAAATGGTATTTAATGTAGTTTTAAAAAAAATGTCCTCTGGGCCCAAACCAACCCAAATTTGTGTGTTGTTTTGGTTTTTCAACTTTCATGCAACAAGCTTAGAATGGGTCAGCTGTTCCTAATATGCATGTTGTCGAGATGAGTAATCTTGGGGAAATTTATGCCAACAGGTGAACATACAGCACTATTAATTATACATACAACATCATGACAGAATCTACAGGAAGCACACAAACTGTATGGAGTACATTGTATATGGCTGTGAGATACATATATTGTGAGAATGTGAGCACATTGTTTTGTGCACTTGTGAACACCCCACCCTGTCATGACAATTCCACATGCTAACTCTTTGAGTACCAGTGCGCCTAGCGTAAATTTGACATGCTTTAGGTCAATAGCTTTCCTTGACACACTTTGGGAGCACTGTGCAGGCCTATGACCTATGACCTATGCCTCTACAAGCTGTCAACAGTCTAGAAATTAGCACTTTAAGCGTTAAAAAGGGACTGTTTAAAGTGCCCCACCCTGATCCCCAAGAACAATCATGCACCTGGTACAGGAAGACGCACATTGGGGCTAACAAGGCCGGGTTAGCAGCATGACTAACGGCACACCCTGGCAGCACATTAAGAACTGCTCAAATTCCTGCCTAATCTGATCACAGGATCACAACTAAATGTTCTGTATTTTATAAAAAGATAAAAACAGAATAACAGAAAAAAAGCAAAAACAGTCTGGGATACCCCTTTACATACAAAGCCAGTAAACAGCTCTCGAATCAAAAATAGATCTATTTTTAAAGACATGAATACATGTATATAACACCCGAAACCCCAGACACAAAGGCACAAACTTCCTGGTTGAGAGTTGAATAATGTGTGCTAATGCAATTTCAAAACATTGACACAATTAATGGCATATATATATATACATACACCTGCCTATTTTGACCACTTTTCTTGTGCAAAAACACATTCCAATGGTAATTTACCTCTTTTGGGAGACCACCTGCAGAACCTGACCAGTGACCACCCAAAATAGCCCCAAGAGACTTATCCAGCCACAAATACCCCATTGACATAAGTAAAATTCGCCAATTTTGGCAAGGTTACTAAAACTTTCTGATAAAATGAGTTTACAAAAAATAAATATGTTTATATGATATCAACAGAAAAATAAACATCTGACTGCCAGATTGACAGGAAATGGGTGTAAAAAATGTAGAAACATGCATGCATGAATCTAAATTATGGATGGAAATTCAAACTAGACATGCTGGAGGTTAGTTGTTGGCCAGGTGGCACAACAATCAACCCTTCTTTGGGAGACCACCTGATTTATGTGACCACTTTTGGGTGTGCCCTGGGGTGGTCTCTCAAAACAGGTTTTACTGTATGTGTGTGTGTATATATACGTATATATACATATATATATATATATATATGTATGTATATATATATATGTATGTATATATATATATATGTATGTATGTGTGTGTATGTATGTATGTATGTATATATACACACACACACACACACATATATATATATATATATATATATATATATATATATATATATATATATATATATATATATATATATATATATATATAACATTACAGGGCTGTATAATAGCATCAATGTGTGGATGTCAGTCCAACATAAGTCACCCATGGTACACTATTACCTACAAATTAGTTGTATGACACGTGACTGCTTGCTCTACAAAGCACAATACAAGAACTAGGAAAGATGATTTGCTGCATTGCAAATCAGTGTGTGTGTCTTCAAAGCATTTTGGAATGGCAATGTACAACTATTCCATAACACAGAAGTAGAAGTTAGAATGACATCTCTATCTATTATAGTGTTGAAGATATTCAAGATTGAAAATTTCGAATACTGCTAATTAGCATAATTTAAATTGCTACAACTTTTATTTTTAATTCATTAGGTGCGCAACGGTCAACAACCCCCTAGTAGAAGTTGGAATGACATCTCTATCTATTATAGTGTTGAAGATATTCAAGATTGAAAGTCTCCAATACTGCTAATTAGCATAATTTAAATTGCTACAACGTTTGTTTTAAATTCATTGGATGCGGAATGGTCAATAACCCCCTGGTAGAAGTTGGAATGACATCTCTATCTATTATACTTTTGAATATATTCAAGATTTAAAATCTCAAATGCCCCTAATTTGCATAATTTTAAACATCTTCATTCCTTAGTATAAAACGGTCAAACTCCTTGTATGGAGGTACAATCATGCCAAGTTTGAAGTTTCTATGTGTAATAGTGTTTGAGAAAAGTGTCGGACAAAGAAAGAAAGAAAGAAAGAAAGAAAGAAAGAATTTCAGGAAAAACAAAAAAGTGTGTGTTGACACACACACTTTAATGAAAGGACTGTTAATAGTTGAAGTCACATCTGATGAAAAATTGGTGTACAGTGGTCCCCCTTTTATAAGGCCCCCCTCAAGACAGGCCACCCCTCCATGCAACAAGTATGACATTTTCATTATATTTTACCCATCAGGAAAGGCCACCCCTCTTATAAGGCTACATTTCTAGTGCATTTAGGGTGGCCTTATAAGAGGGGGACCACTGCACTAGCTATTTTTAGCCTTCATTAAAAAAAAAAAAAAAAAACAAAGGCAAAGGTCACTTTGCAAGAATGACAGAATGTTTCTTTTGGTGTAAATATCTAAGCTGACATTCACATGGAATATTTTGAACTCAAGTTAAAAAATTGAACTAAACTACAAAATATCAGATTTCTTATTCGACCCAAGTGCAATTTTTGCACCTACATTCAAAACGGAACCTTCCTGAATCCTTTGCAAATGTCCAAAGCGCACTAGTTCTTATATTATGAAAGGTGTGCACTCTCCTTATGTATGACCACAGTAGACATGTAAACAGAAAGTTCAGCAGACATACATGTACGGAGGAAAACGCAAAGGGCACGAGTTGTCACCCCTTGACACCTAGATGAGACCTATTAAGATCACATGCCCCAGGTCACCAGCTTTCCTTTGCATAGTTTGGGCACTAAGTGCCCAACCCAAGCCAAGGAAAGCTGTTGACTCAGCCTTAATTCAAGGGAGAGGGTTAAAAGACAAAACCCAAAATGTTCCTGTTTCTGCACTGTAATGAATAAATTGATGTAAATCGACATTCTTTGAATATTGAATTATAAAGTCATTCTTGTACAGCAGACATATAATACAAATATATAATATTTCTGGACTTTTTATAAGCTGAATACTGAATAAAAAGTCATGCTTGTACAGTAGACATAAAATAAAATATATAATATTTCTGTACTTTTCATAAGCTTGAATACAGTCTATATACAACAAGAAAGTGGAGGTGTCCAGCTATATGGCCTGAGCTGGTCTTTTCTGTTTCACTGACCATCTGGGGCAGACTTCTGTAGCTGAATGCTGAGTTTATGGGCAATAAAAACTAAACTCCACCTAATGCTGTAAATTGACCTAATATTTTGCTGCAGCGTTACTTTTGCTTTTGTCCCCACTGACACAAAAAGCCATAGAAATAAAACCAACTTGAAACAGTATTTTACCACAGGTCCAATGACTTGTATATAGAAAAGTCAATTCACAGTAAAGCTTTCATGATCAATCTCAAGTATGTGAAAACCTTGAAAATTTAAAGACTTGAAAATTAATACATTCGTACTACACTGCCAGTCATGCAGGTAAGTGCTGGTTCCCCTGTTATATTCGAAGAAAGCCACCCCTGTTGGAATCCTGCCAGTCCAGACCAGTGAAGGGAGACCAGGCCGGCTAGAAATCAGAGCATGCACTGTAATGCTATGAATTATTGCTTCTGTTTTACCCCAGTGGAAATCATGAAATGCTCAACTTGCAGGAGCCGTGATGAGTGACTCATCACGTCATCGGTATTCTTTTGCTCTTCCACTATGGGTGTAGGCTCCATGGCTGACATCTTGGTAAGTCAACTATTTAGCGGCTGCTCCTTTCTCCCAACTTTCTTGACAAAATCATTTCACTTGGGGTTTTATTTCTGCTCTATCTACGTACAGATTGTTTGGACAGCATAAGAGCCAGCTGGTCTGTACATGTAAGGAGTTCTTACAGGCATAGTTTACCAAAAGAGTTAAAAGTTATGAGTGCAAAACATATATGGAAATGGCCACTAGATGTTCTGACTGAAAATGACTTGATTAGAGTTAAGTCTACGAATCACAGGTCAATATACTGCATTTATCTTGTTCATGTGGATTAGACTGAGATAAAATAACATTGTGTCCCTGATCTGTGTCTTTTTGTACAGAAGATTTCATTATCTTTATATTAATTTATGTATGTATGTATGTATGTATGTATATATACATATATATATATATATATGTGTGTGTTTATATATATATATATGTACGAATGTATATATATGTATGAACATATATATATATATATATATATTTGTATATTAATCATTTATACATGTATTACTAAAGTGATCACTAATATAATGGCACACTCCATCTTGTCCCACTGTAAGTCATAGATATATGTACTTTTCTCATCCATTTCACAGAAAACAGACTCACTGCCTCACTGTGGTGAGAGATAATAAAGTCAACATGCGGACTGTTTCCCTTGTGAAGTTCCTATGGTGCCATATGATAATAACTTACTTAAACGGTAAGCGTCAGTTTGCTTCATACATGTACACTGTACTTGTATAACCTGCAAGAGGGTACATACATGTATGCATACATACATGCACATATCTACTGATAATTAACATGAGGGCATGAAAAGGAGAAGTTTCTATAATGCATAGGATGTTCTTCTATTTTACTGGAGTCTACATGTATATGCTCAAGTGCAATTTTAATCTGGAGGTTCAATTCTCTTTGCTGTTGGTGTCGAAGCTACACCCTGCTGTTATAAAATCACTAGCTTCAACTTTACAGGACTGGTGACCCAAGAAATTACGTATAAGTCAAGGTCTCGGATCTTCTATAACATATTAGCATTAGACATGATCTATACATCCTATATATTTGGCATGTCTTATTCAACTATTTTTCTATATATGGAATTTTTTATCTTCCAGGACATTTTAACTCATAATTTCTGTCAAAGTATAGGTGGCATCAAGTCTTTTGACATCTTCTACAATCCCAGCAAATTTCACGAAGATCCAATAAAAATTAAACGATGCTGGACTGGGTACAAGATTTTCATATTTTGACCTGTATATTACATAATCCTATACATGGCCCCACCAACATTGATGTAAACATAGACTTTCATATACTTTATAAGTCCTAAAAGTCATACGGCCTGAGTGAAAAAAAACTGTAGGGTGCAAAGCATTACAGGATGACCCCAATATATTTCAACTGGCCATGTAACCTTGACCTTGAAGACAGATGAAATAGGAGGACTGTGACAGTCCTGTGCTCAGCTGACATGTACATATACCCTTGTGATTTTTAAGATTTGCCCCAAAGAGAACAAAGAAATTCATAAAAAATCAAAAATCAATGGGACATGTCCATTTAAAATCTGCTAGAGACCCACCCAAGGTACACTGCCAACAAGTTAAAAGTCAATCTGACTGACGGTTTTGCAGAAGAAGTAAAAAATGTGAATTAGCATTAAAAATGCCCATTGGCTTACATAGTAATCAACAGGAGAGGTGCATGTACTGACAAGTACCCCAATTGAAAAAATCGTTAAAAATCAGGAATCCGCAGCATTGCCTCCTAGTGAACAACTTGTTTGGCCCTTCCACAAGAAACATATGATCCAAGTTTCAGCCCAATCTGAGTGACGGTTCCGGAGAAGTTAAAATAGCAGTAGCACACAAAAAAAAAAAAAAAAATAGGAAAAAAATTGCAGCGCCCTCTGGTCAACAAATTCAGAACTAGGAGTCCCTAGGAGTGTTCCTGTGTGACATCAAAGCAATCGGGTGAGCGGTTTTAGTGAAGAAGCATTTTTAAGATTTGCCCCCAAAAAAGAACAAAAAAGTCATAAAAAATCACTGAAGCGTGTCTACTTGAACAAATCTGCTAGAGATTCACCCAAGGGACATTGCTACCAAGTTTGAAGTCAAACTGGCAGGCGGTTTTTGAGAAGAAGTCGATTGTTGACGACGGATGAAGGACCATAAGATAAGCTCAGCTACTGACAAAACAGCTGAGCTAAAAATTTTTACATTCAAATTGTGTGCCCCACATCCAGCTTTCCACACATGGTCTGTTTGTTCAAATCAGGTAATACATGTAGCTTGTCCAAAATCACGGGGTCATGATGACCCAATAAGTAGATCACCAAGTACAGTTTTACATATACAGTGAAACCTCCCTATACCGAACACCCTTGGGACCGGAAAAAAGTGTTCAGTATAGTGAGGTGTTCGGTATAGGGAGGTTTGATAGCATTAAAGGTATGTATTTGGGACCGAGAAATGGTGTTCAGTATTGAGAGGTGTTCGGTATAGGGAGGTGTTCGGTAAGAGAGGTTTTACTGTAATGTACTTAAGTGCAATTTTGATCTGGAGGCTCAGTTAATTCTCTTTGCTATTGATGTCCAAGCTACACCTTGTCATTATAAAATCACCTCTCTTAACTTTACAGGCCGGATGACCTAACATAAATAGGTGAAGGTCATTGATATTACGTAACATACTGGCATTGGACATGGTCTGTATATCCTATAATTAGGCAAGTCTAATTCATTTACTTTTTGAGATGTGGAATTTTATATTTTTAAACACATTTCTTGTTTGGGGATGCAAAATTTGAAATAGACATACATGTAGATCTGAAATAAACACGTATCATGGTGCCATAAACAAACAGCCAAGGCCAATCAAACATAAACACAATGCACATGTATTACATGACAACATGTGTAACTCCATACAGGTACATGTATATAAGGCTTGAGCATTATTCCTAAATGTCTCTGATGAGGTAAACTAATTATCAAAACCAGTCTGACTTAGTGCCTCTAGATTTAACACCCACTTAGCCAAGACTAAGCTCATCTAATTTAGAACTAGTATTCATCCGCATCTTTATCTCACATATATGTATATACAGCCATAGAAAACTCAATGGTGATAAGGACTGATACCTACATATACGCAACCTGTACTGCCATTACAGTGATTAACAATCATAAATAAAAAAAAAATGCCAGTACCTTCGGACCTATATCCACTATCAGAGCAACCTTCTCCACTAATCTCCAACTTTGAAGCAGATGGGGCACTTGGCACATCCACCCAGTGCTACTACTTAATTCATAGCCTGAGGACAACTTCAGTGTGTGATACAATATTCCTAGTCTGGGGCCCACCGCCACCAACAACTGGTAATTTCAAGGCATTGTATTTACATTTTTAGGTAATGTTCACAGTGGAAAAGTCCCATTAAAATTTTACATTACATTCCTTCGATACATTAACCTTCTATAAACACTAGTCACACATGTTTTGGGCATTACCTCTTCAAATAAAAATGCAATCAGAGATTACTAGATCTATGCCCCCCCCCCCCCCCCCGCTCTGTGACCTTGGGAATTGGGTCTGGGTGATCCATCTTCAAACTTGTCTGAGACTTATGTAGGATTAAAGCCATGTGCAATAAGAAAGGTCTATGTTAAAAACTTTTCAACTTTTCACATGAAAACCAAATTCACTAAAATGGCTCTGTGGCCTTAGGAATTGGGACAAGGTCACCCATCCTTAAAATCCCCTGAGACCTTATGCAGGACTATAAGCATGTGCAATATGAAAGCCCTAAGCATAAAACTTATTGATTTATCATGTGAAAACCAAATTTGCTTAAAAAGCTCTGTGACCTTGGGAATTGGGTCAAGGTCACCCATCTTCCAACTCGTTACAGACATTATTCAGGACTATAAGCATGTGCAATATGAAAGCCTACGCAAAAACCCCTTTGAGTTACTGCGTGAAAACCAAATTTACTAAAATGGCACTGTGATATTGGGAATTGGGTCAAGGTCACCCATCATCAGAGTCATCCTAAATTTTTGCAGGACTATAAGCAAGTGCAATATAAAAGCCTTAAGTCAAAAACTTTTTGAGTTATCACATGCAAACCACATTTACAAAAATGGCTCTGTGATCTTGGGAATTGGGTCAAGGTCACCCATCTTTGTACTTGTGCCAGAACGGATGCAGGACAATAAGCATGTGCAATATGACAGCCTTATGTCAAAAATGTTTTGAGTTTTTTTGTGAAAACCAAATTAACTAAAATGGCTCTGTGACATTAGGAATTGGATCAAGGTAACTCATCTTCAAACCTATCTGAGAACTGGTACAGGACAATATGCATGGGCAATATGAAAGCCCTATGTCAAAAACTTTTTGAGTTATCGCATGAAAACTGTCTGGACAGAAACAGACATGCATGCTCAGACAAAGTATTTGCTATATGCCCCCTCCTCCTTTGGGGGGAGGGGGAGCATAAATAATTAGTCGGGACTAACAGCCATTTTGAAAATTGTGGATTCTGGACCTAATGGTTTGTAAATGAGGATAGTGTTGGGAATATCTTGGGGGGTTATAATATATGAAACCAAAAGTACATATTTTTCAAATATTTCAGAGCATCAATAATGATATGATCTATGCTGTGGCTGCCATTCACTTTGATATCCAAATCAAATGTATTTTTGTGCGACTGTCCAGCAATGCATTGTGCCATGTTCAAAAGGGTGCTCACCAACCGCACGTGCATGGTTTGTGGGCTTAAGGTATCGTGTCGCACTTGGATTTGCAACAAAGGATGATAACTGCTTCAGACACTACCGAGCAGGCAGATTAAAGGTCAGATTATACTAAATCATGTTTTAAAAGTACTTAAATGACTGTTTTCCCTGGTAATTTGGAGAACAGACACCTCAAACCTAGCAAAATATTACGATACTGATCACCAAACAACCAGGGCTATGCTGTTTCACCAAACAACCATGGCTATGCCGCTATGCTGTTTCCCCAGCCCAAGTTAACCCTTCAGACAAGTTGAAATAAAATGCTGTGTTTGAGTTGCCTTGACTGCAAAATTACAGCACATTACAGCCACTTTCTTGATAAAATCATTCAGCCAGGGTCGATCAATTTTCATTCGAGTAGGGTGGCTTGAAACTGTCATTTGTCTTTTTTATGTTTCATAAAAAATTTTTAGGGTCCAGCATTTTCAGTAGGGTGCAGTGGGGTCACTGGAACCAATCTTATATTTTTGCTAGGCCTTGGGGACAACTTAGACATTTGTTCAAACATGTTTAAAGTGGATGTTCTTTCCCCTTTTACACATTACCTCCTTTGACATCAGTTTAATTTGTTACATGAGCACAGCCTCATTCATGGTATAAAGACCACCTGCACTGACAGACCATGTCCCCTTCTTGAAAGCACTTGATTACATTTCTTTTTCATTTAGACAATTTTTGAGACCACCTGCACCATAAGACCACTTTTTCCCCACAGTAGGGGTGCAGGGACCGCTGGTGCCATTAGCCAATTAGCCAAATGCTAATGTTTAATTCATTTGGCTAAAGAGGTTTGCAAATGGCTAATTCATTTTAACATGAATTATATGAGTTCGGTCAAATTCTGCAGCAATTACTGCTTTATTTTCTGATTTGGCTACAAATTTTGAAGTCCTAGATCTGTCCCTGGGGGTGGTCTTAAATAGCAGTTACTACTGTATAGCAGCGAAGCGAGGCATCTATGTTGGATGCTATGCAGCAAACCTGACTGCCAAAACAAGCCAATATGAAGCATACAAACAAGAAGGTACATGCAGGCCTCATTTTCAACTAGAAAATATTAAAGTTTAATCCACACTGGCTATTAGAACTGTGACTCTTCTGCCATCACTGCATCAATGACCTATACATAGCAGACCCCAGCTGTCAGATGCACTTCAAAAGACTGGCTACATGGCTCATTGATTGACCGATTGATTGATTGATTGATTGGCTGCATTGATTGATTGATTGATTGATTGATTAATTGACTGATTGATTGATTCATTGATTGATTGATTCATTCATTCATTCATTCATTCTTTACATGTATTTATGTTCCATTAAATGAAAAACTATAGTTCCTTCTGCACATTTTTTGACAATCTTGAATAAGCAAAATCAGTTTTGTTTTTGCTCTGTTGTTTGCCGTAAATCTTAAATGCATACAAGTTATACTTATGACACCTCTCATCCAGGTAATGGCAAGGCTGCATAACAATTTACTTCTGTCCACTTTTTCTCTTTCATATTCCAGCATCTGATATTACCCACAGGGAATGCTTCATAGTAGATGGACAAGTCCTCACAGACAACGTGTGTAACAGCACCCAGTTGATGAACATAGAGGATGCATACTACGAGAGAGCCTCGTGTTCCCCAGCTATAGCATGTGATAAGACAACACAGCCAGTCTGCAAGGTGCCTTTTGATTCCCTGCAGTATTTTGCAAGAGTACAAGCCAAGTGTGGAGGCCAAAAGGGCTGCAACAACCTCAAACCTGCACGGCGGGATTGGCCAAATTGTCCCACTTGTGGGTCTGGACGTTACACTGTGGCTGCATCAGACTTATTCACCTTTGATATATTTTGTGAACCAGGTAATTCTGTCTTTCATATGCTTTGTGAACCAGCTAGAGAGATAGATAGATAGATAGATAGATAGATAGATAGATAGATAGATAGATAGATAGATAGATAGATAGATAGATAGATAGAGAGAGAGAGAGAGAGAGAGAGAGAGAGAGAGAGAGAGACTATGGTTACTCTATCAGTATTTGCGAGGTCTTCTCTGCCAACATGAGCAACTCTTTCGTTTTCAGCAAAATTTCAAACTCATTCAAAACCATGAAAATCCTGATCCAATGAATTTTAAATATATTCCCAATTATCAGATACATGTATCTTGCAATTCAGTTTTTGGAACTTCCACAGTGTGTTTGTATATGTAAGATCTCATGGATATATGGTCTCATATACATTCTGGATCTCATGAACATGCAGTAACTTGAATACATATAAAATCTCATATATTTAAGATCTCATAAACGTGGTATCTTGCATATACATGTACATCCATGTATGTAGGATATCTCATATACATTTAGAATCTTGTACACATGTACATGTATGTACAATACATGTACATGTATGCAGCCACTGTTGTCACAGGTTACTTTCTCTTTGTGGCTACATTTTTCTTGGCTACAAGAGTCAGTTTCTTTGTTAATTTACCTGCGGTGACAGGTCATCTGCTGTATGTAGCCACTTTTTTTGCAGCTTAAAGGGCGCCCACATACAGCAGGTTCCACTACAATATCTTTCAAACGTAACATGATGCATAAATGTAAGCTCTCACATATGTGTTGCATATAGGGGTATTGATTGAGTTATTGACAGCATTTGCAATCACATTTCTACGTGTATATGAGATCCTGATGTATCAGGACCTATACATGTAATTTAAAACAAGATCTTACATGTTCATGAAATGGAATATATACATATACCATTTTATGTACATGCAAGATCTTGTATACATTTATAGGATCCTGGATACATCAGGATCTCAGTGAAATGAGAATACAAATGCTGTCTACAACTCTATGTGTGAAATATGTTGGAACAAAAGCATATATCTACATATATATATATATATATATGTATATATATATATACAGTTAAAGTGCCATTTACTTTAAGGAAGCCTTGACTGGTATGCATACAAAATGTTCTGTTTTGTTGCACCTTGGTTGGGTTGACAAGGTTTCGGTATCTGAAGCATATTGCATACATCACATGTACATGTACATGAACATGTGTATAATGTACTCCATTCACCAGGTGCACGCATATGAAATTAAAACTTAATATGTGGCAGATGACAACCACGCTGTGATATACTTGTCAACTTGTCTGTGTCCAAAACAAAGTTAAATTTGCATTTTTCTCTTGACAGAGAAGCAGACAATTGACTTCTGTAGCACGACTATCACCAGACTCACCAACAGAACGGCATATATACTACATACATGGGACACAAACACAGCTAACGAAACTGCAGACAACTGTTCATGTACGCTGTCAGGCATTGGTGGAGATACATTCAGTCTGAACATAGTGCGAGCTTTCTTGCCCGGTGGCACATCTGACTGTTTGCATATAACGGACCAAGGAAGCGGCAGTCCTGTTCAAAACTACTGTAACAACATTAATGAAACCAGAACAACTATCCAAGCATCAGCTAAGGATGTGGTGATTAAACTGGACCATAAGGGGCCTCTGCAAGGCATCATGTGGCTGGAATTTACAGGTTTGGAGTTATAGTACATATATATATTTAATGAGTAAGCACAACATGACCATTGTTACATGTACATGCAGCCCATGTGAGAGCAGATGGAAACAACTCAGTGGAAATCTTGTTCTGAAATTAAATACATTGTAAATAAGATAATCAGATGATGTAATACACTTTCAACTGTCTAAATTATCACAAATTATGCACCCACTATTGAGGATACAGACAATCCACCATAGGGCAAGATCAACACATACAAAGATTTGTTAGCTGGTTCACGTCTATGGAAGTTGTACTGTTCAATAATTCACAAAACCCTGAGTTTTGTTCACAAAACCGTGGGTTTTGCTTTTCAAAACCCTGGGTTTTGTAGCAAAACCCTCAGTTTTGCTAACAAAATCATAGGTTTTATCACAAAGCCCTGGGTTTCGTGAGCAAAGCCCAGGGTTTTGTTACAAATCCTTGGGTTTTGTTCAGTTATTGAATTTTGATATCATTTTAGACAAAACCCTGGGTTTTGCTACAAAACTCTGGGTTTTGTGTACAAAACCGTGGGTTTCATGAACAAAACCCAGGGTTTTGGTACGAAACCGTGGGTTTTGTAGCAAAACTTTGGGTTTTGAGCACAAAACCCACAGTTTAAGAGCAAAACTCTGAGTTTTGATCACAAAACCCTCGGTTTTGTTATTTTTTGAACAAAATCCACAGTTTTGTTCCTAAAACCCTAGGTTTAGCCAGAAAACCGTGGGTTTCGTGAGATTGCAAAACCTACAGTTTTGTGACATCACGAATCCCAGGGTTTTGAAAAGGTGCAATACCCAGGGTTTTGTAACTAACCAATCATGACAGCTGTTACTTGGTAGGCCTTGCTAGGCTACTCAACTTAAAAATAGCGTGAAACTACAAGTGGCTCAGTTATTGTGATCAATAACATCATTATTGGTTACCACGCGCAAAGTCTATTTCTTTGGGACAAGATGAGAATATAAGTTATGTGTTAGTTAAAGGACGAGAGATTGTGCATCCAGTGTTCAAAATAATCCACACGCCGGTGCGAAGAGCCGCATGGACTATTGAATGCACAGCCTCGAGCTCTTTAATTTGCATAAAACATTCGATCCGTTGCAATTAATTAACTTATCGCACGATATATGATAGAGCCCTGGAAATTTTTGTAGAAATAGCGTTTTCGGTCCCATTCTTCAACCATTATTGTCTGAAATGTTCAACAGTTATTGGTTGCGGTCATCTTGGCTTCGACTGGCGTGACCTAGATGTGAGGGAGTAAACAAAGCCGCGTGGTCCGACCACGATAGAATATGAAAACCTTACTTCGCACCGTACTGGCTAACGTGGCCACATGCTTAGCGTGTCCGATACAAGAGGTGGCTGGATCGATACCCATCGAGTCCTTTTAAATTTTTTTAATTAATTAATTTAATCGAGAAGAAATTTTGGACTTGGACATTCTCAATGTTGAAGTTGTTGGTTCTGGTAAAAGAACAATACTATGATGCCAGAAAATGTCTAACTGCCTTTTCGTATGTTGTGTTTGTTTATCAATTGGTAGACGTGCGTGTGTACACTGAACCATTCGACAGTTTATGAAAAGGTGCCAGGCTGTCTTGGCGTTATTTCCAGTGCCTGTCAACAAAAAAACTTGCACACAACTTAGTAGTGGGAATAGGTAGTTTGTATGGGGGTAGTGGCTGGCACAGGGACATGCCGTTACAGGCGGGGTTTTCACCTTTCCAGTTGCAGAGCTCCCGGGGAAGAGCTTTAGTATCTTTCACCACAGCTGACACAGAAATAGATGCAAAATTCTGAATGGTGGGAATGAAGGTGGAGTTAAAGAATACCATGTAACAATTTAAGAATTAGTCGTGTTGAGATAATTATCACCACGATGTGATGTGGCAGTCGTTTTGTAATCAATGGTCGCATAATTACTGCAGGCAGCGGCACAACGTACGGTGGATTTTAACGACGCGGCAGATCAGAGGCCTTATGCTGCGAAAACTTCAGCCCGTTCGCCCGGGCCGGTCGCACTGTCCCAGAAACTGAAAATCAGTCTTAATCTATTAAATTTCTTAAAATCACATACACGTTATACATCTTACATGTTTTCTCTTGTAGTACCTAAAATATGAGCTCATGAAGTGCACACAGTGATAAAAGACACGAGATTTTAAGTCGCAAATCGATGGAAATTTTCCGAGATCCGCCATCTTAGCATGATATTGGTTTATAGCAAGTTCAGAAAGCAAGCCGTGTTGTGAGTGGTTGGCATATCCATGACCAATTTGGCGGTAAAACACAAAACCGTGGGTTTTGTGACGTCACGAATCCCAGGGTTTTGCGAATTATTCAAAACCGTGGGATTTCTGACGTCAGAAAACCGTGGGTTTTGCAAATTATTGAACAAAACAACTGCAAAACCCAGGGTTATCAGGACAAAACTCACGGTTTTGAAACAAAACCGTGAGTTTTGTGAAAAGATTGGATAACAAAGCAAAACCCTGGGTTTTGTTACAAAACCCAGAGTTTTGTGAGCAAATCCCTGGGTTTTGTGGCAAAACCTTGGGTTTTCCAAGCAAAACCCACGGTTTGGTCTACAAAACCCTGGGTTTTGTGACAAAACCCAGGGTTTTGTGTCTATTATTCAACACAAATTTAAAATTCTGATATTTGCTCTGTTATCCTGGGTAGTGTACAAAACCCAGGGTTTTGTGACAAAACCCTGGGATTTGCAAGCAAAACTCAGGGTATTCTTACAAAACTCACGGTTTTATGTACAAAACCCTGGGTTTTGTACCAAAACTCTGGGTTTCGCTTACAAAACCCAAGGTTTTGGTACAAGACCCAGAGTTTTGTATTACAAAACCGTGGGTTTTGTACACAAAAAACTCCGGGTTTTGTGAATTATTGAACAGTACAACTTCCATACACGTCTTTTGCCTTGCTCCACAGAACAGACTCAAACCTGCCAGTGAGTGGGAAATGCTCACCCCTGACCCATCCTGTCAGGGATTCTCTTTCTTCCATGCCTATATATTTTACTCATGAAACAAATCCATAAAATTAAAATCGCTGTGAAAAAGAATAACTTACATTTAATGGATTTTTTTTCTTCAAAATGACAAATTTAAAACTTGATTGAAATGCCTCAAATTAAAAACAGCAAACCTGTGAACATGTAGAGAACACAGGTGCCGCCTTATGACTGTAACATTACCACTGGACCCCACGGGGGTGATGGGTTCTGCTGGATAATATATATATATTTGTCACATGTTCATATGTTAGAAATCCAATAACAGGTGGCACTACATATACATTAACACTGTTTCCACATAATTTTCTGCTAAAAGGCTGCATATAAAATTATTTTTTGTCTCACTATGCAGATCCATTTACCCCTCTTTCCTTATATGGATCGTTCCAAAGCATGTGACACTGCACCATTGCAGACCCTTCACATTTGAGGTGTACTTGTGGTTGCAGTTGTATGTTTCCATTTTACTCACCACTAACTCTCCCTTTTATTTCCACACTAGAAAAAACTTTTCATTATACATGTATACTTGGAGACACCATTTACTTGTCATAAAACTCTTACAGATTCTAATTAGAGGCACACTGGGGAGACAGCACAGTTATTCTTAATGGTGAATGAATTAAAAGAACATGGAGTGGTGGTTTCCTATACTCAACTTGGAATGGAGGCTTTCGATTCTACTTGGAATGGAGGCTCTATAATGCACTAGCTTGGGAAGGAGGCTTCTCATTACAGTGTGATGATAAATAACTGCCAAACATTGTATATAATAATAACTGGACAACATGTTTGAAAAGGTCCTATTATTACACCAAAAATGTTCTAGCTGTTTGAATAGACAAATCCTTTGCACATTGAGTATGTCCTTGATTGATAAGTAATATTTTGACACCTTTTTCTAGTCATGTACATTGTGTTATAGCATACAGCCTTGCAGTAAGGAACTGGTTTTAAGTTGTTTCAGTTGAATTTATATAAAGGGAACTCAAACTAGATCTGTCACAACTGCCAGGATAAAGTGTACATAACTTTAACTGTTGCAAATTGGCTGTCATTGTTATCAGTATGTCTTAATTTTCACTTTTGTTCATGCATGTACATGTATATAAAATATATGCATAATTCTATTTTATTACTTAGACTAGACAGAGCATTGATGTATTGTATTTTTTCCATCTTGTATCTAATGTGTTGTAAATTGGAACTCATTGAAATTCAAGTGATACTGGGTGCTTAAACATGTTAAAGCTTATACATGTATTGCAGCCGTTACTGGGAAGCGGCAATTTGTGATACATGATATGTGACAGTAATGTTGCTCTGATTTGTGGCATACCAACAGTGATATGTGACATTAAAATGAATTACTGTGATTGGTTCCTATCTAAAATTCTTTTTTCGCGATATGCAATATTTAAAAAATGCAGCTCTTATATATGATATGCACCAAACAGGGGTTAGTCATTAGCTTTACAGTAATCAATACTTTTTATACATTTAGACCAATACTCTTCTATCTATCTGTGCCAACAGGTAGTAGTCCCCCAAATATGCTTTTGGTATATTTTGTGTTATTGAGCTTAGATATTAGCCTTGAACACTTCCAACATACTACAGATAGGTATGTTATTCTGCTTCAGAATCACAGCAATAAACATTTTACAAAGCATTTCTATTATTCAGATTTTGCAAGCACCCAGACAGATTTGCCGTAAAGCAAATCTTCTTTTCTAGTAATATTACTGTATTTAGTCTATGGGGATCTCTATTGTTCCACTAATAAATTCTCAAGAGCTAGGGGAACTTCCACTACGCTTTCCCTAGAACAATTATACTCCCCAATCAGAATACACCGTGGTTATTCTGTGGTTATTGTTTGAGCCAACCAGATCTCCACTTTTATACAAAATTCCCGAAGGGGACCTCCCTTATGGGCTTTTTCTGAAACTATTCTTAAGTGTACAGTGGAGAGTTAACAACATGACACACCCTTGTGCCAAGATGCACCTGTGTGTAAAACTTCATTAATCTCAGTTGAAGGACAATTAAGTGAACTCCAACCTGGACGTGTATAGTGGACAGACAAACACAAGGACACATAATACTTGACTTTAGTGACCTACTTTTGTTACATGACAAACCTTTGGGTCAAAATATGTCTGTGTATAAAACTAATTTAATGAGTAAAAGAATTACAGTCTGGACACAATCTTACCAGGATATACCACTGAGACACAGATATTTGATGTAGTGGCCTACTTTTGTTGAATGACATGCTCTTATATCCAGATGCACAAGCATGTAAAGTTTGTTAATCTGAGTTGAAAGACAAGCAAATTATAGCCCGGACATGAACAACTGCATTGCAGTCTTGTATAAAGACTTCACCATGACCCAGATATTTGACCTAGTGACCTACTTTTGTTCCATGATACACCACTTATGTCCAGATGCAACTGTGTATGAAGTTTTAGTGACCTACTTTTGTTACATGACAAGCCTTTGGGTCAAAATATGTCTGTGTATAAAACTAATTTAATGAGTAAAGGAATTACAGTCTGGACACAATTTTACCAGGATAAACCACAGAGACACAGATATATGATCTAGTGGCCTATTTTTGTTGAATGACATACTCTTGATAGTGGGCTAGTTTTACCTCATGACTCACCTTTGGGTCAAGATATATGCATGTGTGAAGTTTCAAGAAACTACGTTAAAAATTAAAGGAATTATAGACCAGACATGACTTTACAAGGATATGTTCCTGTGACCCAAATACTTGACCTAGTGACCTATTTTTATGCATGACACACCCTTGCGTCCAGATAGACAGGTACGCAAAGTTTCCTGATTCTAAATCAAAGGACAACAGAATTGTAGCCTGGACATGAAGTGTAATGTACTTTTAGATGATTGTGTCACCGTGACCCAGATACTTGACTTAGTGATCTATTTTTGTTTTATAATGCACCATTAGGTCAAGATATATTTGTGTGTGTGAAGTTTGGTGAGCCTAAATTAGCACACCCTTATATCCACATGCACCCGTGTCTTAAGTTTTATTAATCTAAATTGAAGGACAAGTGAATTATAGCCCTGACACGAATAGAAATGGATGCAAGGACGCACACATGGATGGAAAAAGGAATTACTATATGTTCCTCCTCCAATAGGAGGAGGGCTGCATTTATGAGTGTCTGTTAGATCTTAGATTAGCAAGTAGTGCCCTCATTATACAGGGGTGAAAGGGATGGGTGTGGTAAAGCAATACATGTATGTGACTGGCCATGACAATACAGGGCGGATACAATGCATTGACTGATCTATCACGACTGCTACCTTGTGACTCACAGCATGTGCAGGATACAATGTCATGGATAACCCATGGACATTTAACACCTCCCTTTTTGTCATAGCAATTAGTTGTAAGTCATATTGCTACATGTATACTCAATAGTAGAGGCAAAATGGAATATTCGATAGTATTTTCTAACACTCTCTAGCTGCTTCAATACTATTTGTACATGTATAGTATTAATGCAGATAGCATGTTTTATATATGTTAAGGTGTTAAATGTCCATGGGTTATCCATGACATTGTTTCCTGCACATACATATATATATATATGTGTGTTATATTATGTTAAATAAACTAAGAATATATTGGAATCATTGTTTCCTGCACATACATATATATCTATGTGTGTTATATTATGTTAAATAAACTAAGAATATATTGGAACACAATTTTCTGTATTTTCCAGCAAATAAAGAAATTACAGCGAAATGTGGATTTCACCCTGCTGCCACAACTGCTTCCAGTACAGCACAACTTACAACTACTACTACTACTACTACTACTACTACTACGGCATTTATGTCTAGTACAGCACAACTTACAACTACTACTACTTCTGCCTCTATGTCTAGTACAGCGCAACTTACAACAACTGCCTTTACAACCCGTCGACCAACTACTGTCCTCACCTCAACCGCCAGACCTGGTAAAAGGACATCCCCTTTGCTGACTTCACTTGCTGCATCCACAGCTATGACCACATCAGTTCCTGAGATGACAAAGATGAGAAAAACACCGTTTAAAACAACTGAAACTCCTGTGGCTGCATCTTCACCTTCAAAACGTGATCAGGTGACATCAGACGATGTCCTGGTGACAACAACCAGGCGAGATACCATACAGGTGCAACAACAGAGGGACAGAGACAGTAGCAAGTTATCTGTGACTGCTATAGCAGTAGTGACAGCCGTTGTCATGTTGCTGCTCTTGGCTGTTGTGATCATTTATTTCAGTCTAAGGTAAGTAGTAACCAGCCATCTCTGATGACTTCATTTCATACACATTTATAGAGCCTATCTGGGGTTGTTTGTACATAGCCTCCTTTTCAAGGTGTAACCTTTGACCCAGTTAAAGTGTAACACAAGTAGCTGCTGACGCTATAGCCATATCCCCCACCCACAGTCGTCATGGGGGTAAATACACATGATCTACCTTGACACATGTGACCATGTTCAATGAACTTCCATTAAATGCTTCAATCTGTAGATATTGCACAGAAAAGAATTCTATTTGAAAAGCCCAGTGATCTTAAAGCTTATTGATCATTGTTAGTTAATTAATTAATCATGGAGGATAATTAGCCATGTGAGACTATGCTTATGCACTTCTTCAATATAAGAAGTACCGAGATTGCAAATTTTGAAGGGTCATTTATCATACATTCCAAGAAAATGCATGGACAAACTCTGCAGGTGATTTTGAGCTGCTAAATGATTTGTGTTAATTAATTAGTAAAAAAGTAATCAACCAAACAAATTTATGCTTATGCACACCTCTTACCTGAAATCTACTAAACATGAATATTCCAAAGGCCTAGAATTTATAGTTCCAAAGATATGGCCTGGACAAAATCATTTCAGATCTGGAGGTTGCTTAATGAACTTTGTTTATCAATTAATCATTAAAAGTGATTTGTCACACAAGACAATGCCTACGCACACCAACTACCATAGATGTGCCATATCTATAAATTTCCAAGCGGTAGCATTTATAGTTTAGGAGATATTGCCCAGACAAAATTATACAGATGATTTTGAGGTGCTTAATGATCTTTGTTGATAAATTAGCTCATTAAAATCAATTAATTAGTCAACTGATTAAAATTAATTAATTAAATCAGTCAAATAACTTTAATCCTATGCACACCTCCTGCCTAAGATCTACCTACCCTGAAAATTTGAAAGGGCTAGCATTTATAACTCCTAGATATGGCCCGGACAAAATCATTTCTGATCTGGAGGTTACCTGATGAAATTTTGTCAAATAATTAATTAATTAATGTAGGCAATTAGACACACAAAACAATGCCTATGCACACATACTACCTATGGTCCACCAACTCTATTAATTTCAAAGGGCTAGCATTTATAGCTTATAAGATATGGCCCGGACAAAGGTGCTTAACGATCTTTGTTAATTAATTAGTAAAAGAAAGTAATCAGCCACATAAATTTAATCCTATGCTGGCTTCCTCCTAAGATCTACCAACCCTCAAAATTTCAAAGAGCTAGTATTTATAGTCCCCAAGATATGGCCTGGAGAAAACTGTTTCTGAGCTGAAGGTTGCTTAATGAATCAGAACTTCTTTTCACTAATTAATTAATGTAAGGGGTCAGCCAGAATCATCAACATTTTGAAAAGTGTACACAGACTATTTTTTCTTGTAGTCCCCTCCCTTCCCCAAAAAGAGTACTCTAAAAATGTAGATTTTTGGCGAAATATTGACCAACATTTTCAAAATTAGCTAAAAACATACATTGATCTTGACCCCCTCCCCCTGCATACTCTATGCACTAATGTGAAAATGTTGATAAAAATGGCTGACCCCTAAGCAATTATGCACACAAACCAGTGCCTATGCACACCTACTACCTATGATCTACCAATTCTATAAATTTCAAAGGGCTATCATTTATGGTTTAGAAGATGTGGATATGGCCCAGACAAAATTTGTTTCTGATGGAAGGAAGGACACACGGATGGTGCCCATTACCATACTCCCCTCCCCCCACTTCGTGGGCTAGGGAAATATATATATATATATATATATATATATATATATATATATTTATTTTATGGTGTATGCGGGTAATCCTCAAACTTATCAAATCATATCAGAAATTGGCCTAAAGGCTGCTGATTTTTCAGTGTAAGGAAGGATTTTTGGTGTAAAGTCATTTTATCTGCAATGACTTTAATATTCCCATCACCCACATTCTGGCATAGTGGACTGCCTGTCAAACATATTCCACGTTTAATACTCTGCTTGGTCGCCTTGCACTTGGTAATTGAATGATGGTATTCATATGTAGGCTGCACTAGAAACTGGGATTCGTGCTTTACTGAGAGTGGCAAGCCATTTTAACATTTAGTTGCTATTTTGGACACCCAAATATATTTTTGATTATCAAAAAATCAACTTTTTTATATCAAAAATTAAATTTAAGATATCACAAAATTAAATTTTTGATATCAAAAAATCATTTTTGGATTTCCAAAATTCATTTCCGGATGTCAAGAATTCATGTATTGATGTCCAAAATTTGAGCATGACTTGGTGAATTCTTGATATCAAAAATTCAATTTTTAGATATCCAAAAATCAATTTGTGCTATCAAAAAATCAATTTGTGATATCAAAACATCAATTTGTGATATCCAAAAATCATGTATGATATCAAAAGTTCAATTATTAATATTCAAAAATAAGAAGTTATCTGTATGCTTTTTGAATATCAAGAATTGAAGAGTTTAGTGTTCCATGTCAACAAGTACCACCCAACCATCCCCACTGTTCAGTGCTTCCTACCTCCTCTCTTTGGTCACTTTGTCTGCCCTTACAAGAAGGGGGTCAAAGGGCAGTGGGTAAGCAGCTTTACTCACCGCTGTCGGCAGGTTGACTGCAGAGAGAAGCATATTACACAGCACAAAGTTGACATTGGCCTCAAGCGTAATCGCTCTACTGAGCATGCGCCCTACAGCATGGCCTCAAGACTGCTCAAGGCCCAGCAGAGTCTCCATCAAGCGTTTGTTGGAGGCTGGTGCCAATGGGTCCTCAGGTACCTCCTCAAGGAGATACATGGCTAAACACCCTGAAGAGTTGACAAAGAAGCTGACGATTGTCATCATCCGTGCATCCTGCTTGAAATGCCAAAGCTTTGAGAGGGGCAGAGAGATGTACTCCACTTCCTTGGTGCTGCGATCAGTTGCCAAACTTGAGTGACCTATCACCTCTGTGTGGTAGGCTCAAGTGTGAAAGCGCCCACCGCCACATAGGCATAGTTCATAGAAGAGGTGACCTGCCCAAGGGAAGGCAGATTGACCACCTGGTTAACCTCCACTGGGGATGGACCAGACTGCAGAGCCCCATCTCCACAGTAACTGCTCCAGCAGTGTGATCAGATGTGCAGAGGACCCCTCTGTATGCCAACTTTCTACACTCTGGAAGGGAAATTACATGTAGCAAGGAAGACGGCTGCCTATCCTCAGTGTGCCACATGCCTAAACTGTGGTTCTGGCGTCACATGTACCTTCCCTTAAGGAGAAGAAGAGGACTAGGGGCGGTGCCTCCTTTTCTCCTTCTTCACCCTCACATGGTGGGTGCAGGAATGCTGGCAACTGAAAGCAGGAGGTAGCAGAGAGATTGGACGTGATGCCAACTTATCCCCCCCCCCAATTGACTGTAATGGCAGAGTCCTCACCTCTGAGAACTATTGTGTGGTCGGAATGCTGGCCCTCACGAGGCCCAGATTTGGCTGCTACCACCACAGGAGGCTCAGTGGAGGCCACTGCCCTAACTGCACTAGCCACTTTAGGCTTAGGTGCAGTCGACTCGGAAGATGACTCAGCCCCGCTTTCACAAGAGGGGCCAGGCATCTCCCAGGGGTAGCACCCGCAAGGTCCCCAGAAGAAACTGTACACTTCAACTGATCCAACTGTTTGCTAAGTGCGGCAAACAGTGCCTCCACTTTGCCCATAATCACTTGGGCAGTCGCCTCTGCCTGCACAGCCGTAACTTGTCCCGGCGAGGCACGGGAAGGACATCCTGGAGGAGGAGGTGCCATAGGGAGCGATGAAGTCACTCAAGCTCTACTTGCAGCCACTGCCAACTTCCTTCCCCCTTGGTTTTCACTGCCGTAGTGATCACCAAGATACCATCCTGCCGTCAAACTACCGACATATGGCTGGCCGTAGAAGGGGCAGGATGGGAGGGCTGGCCGTAGAACGGGCAGGATGGGAGGGGCCCCTCACCACAGACATGCTCACTTGTGCTGCCATGGCTGTGGAGGGAACCCTTGAAGGAGAACAACCAACCACCATCCATAAAGGATCTGTGGAAGGCCTCTTCTCCTCCAAATGGGCCTCCATTTGAGGACAAGCCTCGATTTGAGGATGATCGAGCCTCGATTAGAGGACTGCTCTGACTACAATCCCCTCATGGGGACCTCAATTCGAGGATGATCCTCGAGTCGAGGACCAGTTTGCACCTGACTGTGAGGCCTGGGCAAACTAGTAGGTGCCTGGATCTCTACATCGAGTGCATGTGCCTTGATTTGAAGATCATTGCCCCCCTCCCCTCCGCAAGGTACACTGACTTCATGCCCACAGCATGCCTCCGCATGTCATGAGCCTCCATTTGGCAGATCTAACATCTGCCCGACAGATTTTCTGCCCCTGAGAACAAGTCAATAGTCGACAAATGTTGCCCGAACTCTTCTCAGTAGCAGAATATGCCACTTCTACACAATGCAGTTATGACATGCAGGATGGACATCCCAGTATGCTACCCTGTGGTGGTTTGGCGTCCCAACAGACGCCCAACTCCACATCCATATCCATGGACTGTCAACAAGCCAAGTATGTCGGTGATATGATAAGACCAGTTTACCAGGAAATGTATGAACTACCACGCAATTGGAAAGAAACCACAAGGGTACCAAAAGGTAAGAAAAAAGCGGGAGGGAGCTTTCCAACAATATGTATCCATCACAGAGGGACGCCAGAATACAAAGAAAACTGAATTGAGCATGCTTGCTAATATGCATTACGGTTACCAGGAGTGCTGTGTCATGCAACAGTGCCTGGATGGCAGTGATGAACAGCATGGACATGGCACTCAATCCAAGGAAATTTTATGGGGGTTCTAGCAAAGCACAGGTAAGTGTGTGGAGACCAGCTTAAGTGGTGTTGTACTCTGTCCTTTATATGTAATTATAGAATGGCAATAAATTCAAGAATGTTAACATATAAAGCATACATGTATTGACATTATTGCTGTGATGAAATTGGCAAATACTTTCAAATTACGTCAGTCATTTTGGAAATTAGATATTTACGATTTCTGTCTAATGCATGTATACTCTTGGCCTTGCAGAAAACATATGACACCAATGAAAATGCATCTGGCTCCTCATACAGTGGACCATCATCCTACCTCCATCAAAGAAGAGGAGCCCATCACTGAGGCTCTTCAGCCGGAACGTCATCTTTCCCCTATCATAGAAGAGAAGCCACAACCTGAGGCAAACTTCAACCATGTGCCACATCCCTCAAAAGAGCCCCAGGTTGGCAAGCCACCCCCGGAAACTGACGGTGGAGGCTCTGACATCCCTAGCAACTCAGAGCCCAGAGACTTGGCCACTGATAACGTAGTTACTGTGATCAACAATAGTGAAGGGACCATTAATAACAACTATATCACAAATGTTTCAGTCACCCCAGTTTCTGATAATCCCACTCAGAGCGTTTATGAAGTGACAACTGGCGAAGAAGCAGAACTAGTAGACAATCCAATATATTCATAGCCTTGGGATGTACTTTGAAATTTTAATGGGTGCAATGAAAGTGCCACATCTGGTGGTGCTACAGAGAAACCTCAGCACAATGACACTCAGATAGCCCACATATTCACTTGATGATTGAGGGACTAGAGGTTAAAAATTACCTTGCTATTTGACTCATTTATCTGACAGATTTGACATACTTTGCAGGGAAAAGATGATGTCACTATGATGAGGTTTGACTTTGCTATATTCTATACAACAGTAATTCACTCAGCTACCTTTGAACATTTATACAAATGAAAGCTGAGATTACCCAGTCCATGTGTGTTTCAGAAGGAAATTTTTGATGTAAAGATTCTGAAATAACCATACTAAGGTCATTTGAGGTTTGTGTTCCAGCATGTAGCTGGCATCCCTGGTCCCTCTAGCACAGGCAAGCAAACCTTGAGGTTCTAAGGCAGCTGGAAAGATTGACTCTTTGAGTGCCAAGTGCGACTTAAGTCGGTCTACTTAGGGGAAAATAGTCTGAATTATCATAAGGATCCCACATCCATATTCCTGATAGAAAGACCTTTCATTCAAGTATCAGCATGCCTGTAGTTCCAGACAGAATATCCCAGGTCAACAACTTTTCTCAGCGTGCATTGGGCAATGCACTTGTGCCCAGAGTGCTCTGAGAAAAGATGTTGACTCAGTCCAAAATTTGGCACTGAAAGAGTTAAGACACAGACAGATAATTAGTCTGGTTTTGTGCTTATCATAAAATGAAAGCGGACACCCATTCAATTTTACTCATAAATTTAAACCTTGCCAAATACATGTAGTACAAATTTCCCAACAAGTTAATGATGTACATGTACATGTCCTTTCTATCTTTTTTTCCTCATGGTAATGATCATGGATGGTGTGCCCAGATCTCCATATACAGCAGCTGCTCTAGGATCAAATTTTGTTGGGCAGCATCATCCCAGTCTTCAACAAAAGAAAAACAATTAAGAGTATTCACAGTGAAAAAATGACCATACATGTTGATGCTCGACTCAGAGAAATCAAGTCTGTTGAATCCATTATAAACATGTATCTGGGATTGTCGAAGAAGAAAATTAAGTCATACGTATTTTTTTTTCTTTTCTTGAATAGCCATCTCCTATCTGAAAGAGGCTTTTTTCATAAATTCACATATCATAAATAATCAATAATTGAATCACATGTTGATTATAGGACACATAAGCTTCTGAAATGATTGTTTCAGCTGATATGAGACACACATACCGGGTGCTGATAATACAGCCTAAACTGTCTGACATATTGTGTGAGTATCAGAAAAATGCTTACTCATTGTCTATTTTTTATTTTATTTTTTTTTTATTTTTTTTTTTTTTAATAAGAGGCAACAGTATTATAATGGGTGTGGGGAGGGGCTATTTGAAACATCAGTTTTGCAATGATTTTTAAGGAGGGATAATGCCATAGATTTACCTCTTTTGCCTCATAATTAAACCAGCTAAATTCAACGGGAGGTATAAAACACTGTCTGTTTTTATGAGCTTTCATGTAAATAAAAAGAAGTTTGAGGGAGAATTGTAGATGAGCCCTATCAAAACTATCATGTCCTACATGTAGGTCAACAGCTTTTTTTAGGGGAGCAGGTTGAGTCCTTAGCATCCAACCAGCCCCAAGGAAAGCTGTTGATTCAGTCTCATGGGTCATACAGTTGTTCAAACCAATTAATTAATACAATTGCAAAGGGTTACGGTAGCAAGGTGGCATGATTGCTCAAAGCTAATGGATGTGGTTCCCAAACTTGTATTTTTTTAATATCATATTATACCTTCTGGGCCCAGGGTGCTTAGGAAATTAAACTGAATGGAGCTCCAATTGTAAACCTAGGTTTGAAAAACATTGTAGCAGTAACAACAGGTAAATCACCAAAAAGTATATATGACTTTCCAATATCTTGGATGTTTTGTGTCAGCAAAATTGGGGGGGGGGGGGGGGGGAAGAGGCACTCAAGAGGGCAGAGGCCCTTTAGAGGTCTGAAGTTAAGGAATGCCATCAAGCAAAATAATGCGATAAGTCAGTGAGGTATTTCCTGCGTGGGACCTCCTCAGTGCATTTGCTTGTGCATGTACATGCAAAATTTGAAAATTTTGAACTTACATGTATCATGCTTATCCAGGTTTGTCAAATTAAATGCATTTTGTTTTATCATAGTGTTATCCGAATGGTCACTTTGCATGGTAGCCAAAATAAGCTCAGAGCAAAATGGCATGCAGTATTCTAACATCTGCATAACATGCTACACTGTACTTAACCTGGGAATATTTGTCACAGCATTTTATGACCAACACTTATTAAAGCAAAATTGGGTCATTTGGTACACTGTCATTATTAAATGTACATCAGTACATGTACCTGACACTACACACATGTTTGTGCATGTAAACATTGCTTATAACTATCTCAATCAGTACAGGTCATTCAAAAAATAATGAATGTTTCTCAAAATGCCGGGGCTCATTATAACATGCTGGTATCATGGGTAATTCATGACATGGCTTACATGTATCTGGAGAATATGCTGTTATTGGTTTGTGACAGCCATTTTCTTTTGAAACAAAGAAAAAAACAACAGTATTTCATCAAACGACTGTACAGGAATAAACAAAATTAGCTTCTTCATCTTTGCTTCTTTCCTTCCTTTTTTTTTTTTTGACATACGTCAAACGGTCATTTTTCATCAAGTCTAGCTTGCAATTGGTTGCTGAGAAGGCACATGCACCCATGACTCTACATGTACATGTATGGCAGTATATACTTGGAAGCCCACTTCTTGTGACAGATCACAGAGCATTGAGCCTCTTCTTCTAATTTGTCTGATTACCTGTAATATGTGGCCACTTGTTTCTGACAGTATGGGTGGTGTTAAAAGCAGGTACTACTGTGTGTGAAAACAATGATCTCGTGTAGCTATAACTCATATTAAGCTGACAACATGCTTCTTGACAGCACATACTTCATACATGTAGTTTGATGTTTTTGATACTTAATTACATGTACATGTAGTTAAGACCTGACATTTGTCAAACACTATAATTAAAGGTGTAGCTAAAATCACGACAATTCATCACCTGTAAATTTATTTTTAATACGTGCAATTGTACATTTATGTGCACTTCACATGAGGTGTCAGTCTACATGACTTTTGAAAGGTTGCTGTTGTTTGTGTGATTTCATACTGTGCATAGTAAGTACCTATATAAGGCTGGCCCATTTATCCCTTAAACCTGCCAAAACTGACTGGTCGTCAAATGTTGTCTGCTTCAATGTTTTTGACTAATTTCAACAGTAATAAAAAAAATGAAGGAGAATCATAGATAAGATCATCCTATCAAGATAAATGCTACACATAAATCGACAGCTTTCCTTGATGTGGCTTGGGTGCTTAGCAACCAAACCATGTTAAAAAGAAAAGTTGTTACCTCATTCTCAATTCCAGGGTAAAATCATTTGAGGAGAATTGGTTCAGGAAATTTTTTTTACACTATTTCTATGTTAAGTAAAGCACAGTTTGAAAGACAGGGTACAGAAACCAGCTGACTTGCCATCTTGCTTTGCCTGCAGTTCATACAAGTTAAAGTTATGGATCTGTGACCTTGGAAATTGACTCAAGGTCTCCCATTTAAGGACCTGACCTAGCTCTTATAGAAGGCTATAATATATAATTATTCCTGTGCAATATAAAAGCCCTTGGTCAAAAACATCTTCACTTATCATGCGGAAACCAAGTTCACTAATGGGTAGGTGACCTTGGGAATTTGGTCAAGGTCATTCATCTTCTCACCTGGCCATGCAAGTCCCAATTGAGGACTATTACCATGTGCAGTATTGAAGTCATAACTTAAATTCTGAGTTAGGATGCAAAAACCAAGTTCACTAAAGTGACCTTGTGACCTTTGAATTTATACTGTTCGAGTTATCATGCAGAAACCAAAACGTACAATAGTACCTAAGCGACCTTGGAAATTGGGGCAAGGTCAACCACCAGCATACTTCACCTAGCCTTAACATGTACATCTATATAGGAGTATATACTTGGGCACTATCAAAGTCCTATGTCAAAAAAAACTTGAGTTATGGTGTGGAAACCACAATGTCTCTACCGACAGACAAACCAACCCGCATGAGCAAAGTTATAAAGATGCCCCACCTTCTTTGGGTGGGGGATGGGGGAGGGGGGGAGGGCATAAACATGAAATGTACTTGATGCCCATCGTAACAAAACTATAAGCCAAATAAAACAAATCACTTTTTTTTAATTGATTGACACGATTGACATCAAAATAAACATTTAATACAATTTTATGTGCAGTGGCCTTTGAGTTATTTCACAGCTTTGAAGATCCATATTTTGCACAATTCTTTTGACTGTTTATTTAACAGTTTCAAGATATCAAGACACAGCTGTTATGTACACATGTACTGTGGGACACATGGAAAACAAGAGGCCAATGGGCTTAGTGCTCTGCTGACTTGTATTACAATAGCATAAAGACTTTGAACAAAACCAGAGCAGGTTGGATGAACTGATACATTTATTGTTTGACTGGGAACACAAAGGTGGGGTGAACTGGGAAAAATACTGATGTGAAGGATACATTCTCTTCTCCATTGATGTCTAAGCTACACCCTCCTATCACCAAATCATTTCTTTCAATTTTACAAGCCTGTTGACCTCTAAAACCTGGGTCAGAGTTACCCATATTCCATATTGTGTCCGACAATTTGTAATGTCTACCTTATTTTTCAAGATATTGAATTTCATCTTGTTCAACATTTTTTGGCTCAGAATTTCCATCAGACTGTACATATAGGTGGTGACACTAGTATCTCCACCAATCAAGATCCTGACCTCCTTCACAATCCTATAAAATTTCATAATGATCCACCACACATTACAAATGGCTGAGCAAGATTTTCACATTTTGACTCCAAATTTCAAGTGCTCATACGAGCTTCATCTTCAACTGGGATTGAAAAATGATTTGGAATCTGCATCTTGTATCCAGCTATTCATACATGGTGTGTTTAAATCAGGTAATAATTTGATAAACTATTACAGAAAAACAACAAACTTGGACAAGTGCCAAATTCCATAAAATTGGCTCACAGTGACCAAAAAAAAAAATCCATCACCAATTAGAGTTTCATGTACAATGTATGTAAGTGCAATTTTGATCTAGAGGCTCAAGTCTCTTTGCCATTGATGTCCAAGCTAAACCCTGCCATTATAAACATCACCTCTTTCAACTTTGCAGGACTTGTGACCTAAAGAGATAGGTCAAGATCACTGACATTACACATGTTAGCATTGAACATGATCTACAGATCCTATAAATTTGACTTGTCTAATTCAATTATTTTTTTGAGATACAGTATGGAACTTTATATCTTTCAAGACAATTTAACTCTTAATTCATGACAAAGTATAGGTGGCACCACAAGTATAACCAGCAAAGATTTTGACCGCCTCCACAATCTCACTACATTTCATGGACATCCATACAAAAATTAAAAATGCGAGACTGATCACAAGATTCTCACATTTTGACCAATATATTACATATGTACATAGTATCAAAGGTGGCACTTCTAAATCGAAGTTGACATAGATTTTCACACACTTTATAAATCCTAAACATTATACATGTACATGTATGGGCCTAACTGAAAACTATAACAAAGAGCGTTCACACAAGATTTTCACACTGTAACCCCGATACTGGAAGTGGCCATATGACCTTCACCTTCAACTAAGATTGAAAAATTGTGTTCAAAGTGTGCACCCTGCATGCAACATTCCATATATGGTCTGTTTATTCAAATTGGGTAATAACTTTTCAAGTTATTGATGAAAAAAAAAACACTTGGACATGTGCCAAACTTTATAATCAGGTCACTGTGACCCAAAAAGTAGGTCACTTAGTAGAGCTTTCATTGAGAGGTTTTATTTTCTGTGCCATTAATGTCCACATTTTTCAACATTACATGACTGATGACCTAACATAAATAGGTCACCATCACTGATATTACAAAAGGAACTAGAATAGAAAGATTTGCTTGAAAGCAAATCTGTTTGTGTGTGTGAAAAATTTGCACAGTTACAAAAATATTCAGTGTTGCAACACTTACAATTTGAGTCCAACATGAATAAAATTGGATGGAAAGTGACCAAATTAGGGCTAAATGAAACATTCAAAAGGCAAAATGCCCTTGACCTTTAGAGGTCAAATGTAAATGAAAACTATCTGGATATCAGAAGAAATTAGAATTTGCCTGTAAAAAAGTATTCTTTATTTCCAAAATATCAGCAACATCCCGCCTGCCAACATAGACAAGTGCCCATATGTAGCTACAATTTTTGTCCAACATGATCAAAATTGGATGATAATTGGCCGAGTTATGGCTAGTTAAAAATTTCAAATGACAAAATGATCTTGACCTTTGACCTCTGGAGGTCACATATACATGACAAAAATGTGCAGTGTTCCAATATATACAATTTGAGCTCAACATGATTAAAATTCGATGAAAATTGACCGAGTTATGGCTGGATGAATATTTCAAAGGTCCAAATGACCTTCACCTTTGACCTTTAGAGGTGACATGTGATTACAAAAATGTGCAATGTTACAATATCTATAATTTGAGCCCAACGTGATCAAAATTGGATTAAAAGTGACCGAGTTATGGCAAGATGAATATTTCAAATGGCAAAATGACCTTGACCTTTGACCTCTAGAGGTCTCATGTAAATTAAAAAAATAAGCAGTGTTACAATATCTACAATTTGGGTCCAACATTATCAAAATCGGATGAATACTTTGGAAGCCAGGAGCAACTGAATTTTTTTAATTGCCCTAATTTGCATAATTGTCAAAATCTTGACTATTCAGAATGATATGAAAAACTTCACTGCAGGTGCTATGGCCATGCAAAGTTTGAAGTTTCTAGCTTGCAAGGTGTCTGAGTTTAAGACGACACAAAAATCTGGCGGAAAGAAAGTTAGGAAAGAACAAAAAGGAAAAAAAGAAATAAAGAATACTGGGTAAAACAATACGTCTGTGTTCACACAGAGACATAATTAGCTTTGGATAACATCTATATATCCTATAAATTTGGTATGTCTAATGTAACTGTCTTTTATGATATGGAATTTTACATCTTCCAATACATTTTGGCTCACTGTGCTGTCAAAATATAGGTGGTGCTACCAGCATCATATGCAACTTTTGGAGATTTTGACCTGCACATTTCCCACTAAATTTCATAAAGATTTATAAAAAATTAACGAAGTCAGCCCATTATCACAAAATTAACCTCTGATGTTGGTCCTTAATCTCTCTTTGTAATCGCACAGCATGCAATTATAGATGATAATTGCCCAGTTGTTAATGTATATAGGGCATACAATTACTTAATAATATAACAAACATCATAAACCATTAACAGTGTGCATTTCATAAGTTCCTTTAGCAAATTTGTATCAAATATGGCAGTGTTGTTATTTTATGCAACCCAGAAGTATCAGTTCCTGTTGGCATAATCCTCATATGCAGTGTATCAATAGACCACCATATACACACATACATGTGTATATACATAATAATCTTGTATCAATTAAAGTGCAAATAAAAAATAAAGCTCTTTTTCCAAGTATCATTTAATGTTGATCCTGTCTTTGTGAAGGCAAAATTAACCTATAACGGCATTCACATATCACAAAGTTTTTTGCCCCCCCCCCCATGGATGAAGATCAATATTCAATGGTAAGAATAAGTCATAATTAGTCAGATCAATGGACTTCAATGTCCTTGTTAAGATTTTAGTCTGCTGCACAAGACGCCTATTTGAACCCTTTCATCCCTACATTAAGACTGAGTCAACAGCTTTCCTTGCCTTGGATTGGGTACTGGGCACCCAACCCACAGCAAGGAAAGTTACTGAGCTGGGTTAGGTCATCTTGGTAGGGCTCATCTATGATTTCCATCCAAATTAGCTACCACGTAGTGTTGAAATTAGTGCAAAACAGGAAAGCTGATAACATTTGACCACAAGTACATTTTATCTGATTCACAACCAGGACAATAAACATAACAGCCAAAGGTCACTCCTTCCTTATAAGTACATGTACAGTGTACAACATTTCCCAATGCTTATCAGGTTATCTAAACAGAATAAAAAAGTCCCAGTAACATGATTAAGGTAGACCCTTACATGTCCTTGCAGGGATTTCGGCTTAAGGTAGCCCAGGCAAGGCTATTTTGCATTTAGATCATCATACTTTTAGATTTTTCTCAAAACAGATCTACCAATTTTTACAAAATAAAAAGACTAGTATTGTGAAGCATCAAGTGTAAATCACATTTTTTTTGGGGGGAGGGGGTTGGGGGTTTGGTCAGTTGTGTTTTATGA
>OZ026630.1:34705629-34813314 GCA_964020975.1 Hermodice carunculata
CAAAAACACTTGTATTTATACGACTTTGAATGTCAAGTTTCATCTTGAGTGCGGACAGATTGCATAGCCTTGTGGTAATTTAAATAAATTTGCTAAAGTCATCCTATATTTTTCTCCAAGAACTTCACGGTCTTACCTCAATGATAATATGTGTTTAAAGCACAATCATTCAGTGTTTGGTTTTGAAGCAGATTCCCCTTGTGTCTGACAGGGATATTTTCTCAAAATAACCAACAGAAAATAGCTCAAACTGCATGTGTGTGTTTTAAGGCAAAATATTCAGGATCTTGATCTTTGTTGGTAATGTATAATGCTTATCCAATCAAGGAGGACTACAAATTTGGGAAAATTTACTTGGGAAGCACAAATATAAGTGATTATATAATTAATCTATCAAAAGTGTATTGTTATATTTATTTTTTATAGTTTTTGTCTTTTTAAGGTGTACTGGGTTCCAAAAGACTTTTCTTGGGTCAGTGGTAGTTACAAAATGTGCCCAACTTTTTAGTTAAGCAGTCAGACTACACATTTGTTTTTGAATAAAATACATAAAAAGACACAACAAGCTTAAGATGTGTGGGCTTTGCCAGGGTTTGGCATGTTAGACACATGATGTTTAATGCATACCTTGAAGCTACCATAAGCCAATATAAGCTGCAGACTGCAGGCAGTACATACTGCTTCCCAGATTGGATATGACACTTGTACTGGTCACTGCATCTCTGGGGATACTGACATTGTTCACATCTATTAAGGCACATTGAAAGCGGGGAGGCTAGGCTTTGAGCTGTGGCTCAGCATTGCTCACTAGCTATAGTGTAGTGTGAAAACTCATTGCCCCATCTACAGTTACATCACATGGATAAGCTGTATAGCTGGTGGATTTACAAAACAGTGGGAATGATGAGCAAAGGTGGCTGGGCTTGCACAATGTGCCCAAACTGCACCAAGGAAACTGATCGACTCGCTGTATGATTCTGACCAGGAAAGGGTTAACGAGAAAGCAGGCAGTTTCCGGTGGCTTGCTGTTGAGACAACACATGGTGTCCAGCTGGTCTGTTGTGATAATGCTATGTGTACCGGTGCAATTAATGTGATCCCCAGTGAATCACATAGCTTTAGACAAGCTGTTCACTGTAATATTAATGGTGTTAACAGATACAGTAGTGTGACAGTAATCAGTGCAGACCTCCATGGCATGTGTCTGTCATGGAGGTATGTCCTAAACATACTTTGTGGTGAAGGTCAACCACAAATATGATTAGTGCAGGGCGTGTACATCACTGTATAGAGTCTGGCAGCTTTAATAGAGTATCATCATGGCAGGCTAGGATTAATGTGTCTGTAGTGCAGTCATTGTGAATGAACTGTAGTGCTGTGATGTACGTAAATTCAGTGAAAAATATTTATGTCTTCATCTTTGCATAAGAAAAGGCCATTTCTATAATAAGTTAATCTTGAGTCAATGCTTAAGCCCTTAATTCTTCATATTGGCTGATTCCTACACAGCCTGTCATCACTGATTGTAACTTTCAGCCCATTGTAAATGTCTCATGGCTTCTGGTTGCTGACACATCTCCCCTTATGGTGCATTAAAATTCTTAGGGCTTGATCATCATAATTTTGAGGGTCCTTGGAGGCAATGTTGCTATGGCAGTAAGATCTGCCGGTAAACATTAGGAACCTGTCTTTGTAGTGTTTGATCTTTCTTCAGCTTTATTTGATGCACAGTGGGCACTCAAACAGCCATGTACTGGATCTTGACATGTGGATTAGTACTTTATGCTTATCTGATAGGCATCGCATACAGCAACGAAGGATGGCTTATTAGCCAAAGGCTTATTAGCCAGTCAGACAAATATTATCAGTAAACTGGTGGGTGGGCAGATATATAGGTATCATTATCAGTAAATTGGTGGACAGTCAGATATGTATCATTATGAATGAACTGGTAGACAGTCAGGTATGTGTCATTATGAATAAACTGGTAGACAGTCAGGTAGGTATCATCATGAGTAAACTGATGCACAGTCTGATAGGTATCATTATGAGTAAACTGCTAGACAGTCAGCTAGCTATCATTATGAGTAAACTGCTGCACAGTCAGATATAGGTATCATTATGAATAAACTGCTAGACAGTCAGGTAGGTATATCATTATAAGTAAACTGCTACACAGTCAGACAGGTATCATGAGTAAACTGGTGGATAGTTTTACAGTTATCATTATGAGTAAACTGGGTGCAGTCAGACAGGTATCTTGTGCGAATTGTGAGGTTGGAATGAAATAAAATACACAAATATAAACAACCAAATAAACAGAACAACACATAGAAGTGAAGTTGTATAAGACAACTTTTTTATTGTTTGACTGGAACAAAATTTAGAGACTAGTCCAAACAGATCAAGACTCAAGACTCAAATTCTTGTATTTGACCATGAAAAACAAGATTGTACAAAGCATAATATACAACAGGTACTGGCCAGGAGATCCTGAGACAGATAATGAAATATGAGGTTACATACAATCAGTCCAGGTATGGAAGCCTTCTTCACAGTATTTGGGGGAGTACAGTCTGGCACATGTTGAATGTACATGACATCCTCAGTTCCTTCCCCTTGAAAATACTTGTATTCCTCTAATGTGGGTTGCCCATGTAGTACCACTTCCTAATTTACAACAGTTTACACTTGTATCATGATCAGTTATATCTTTGTCAAGTGACTTGGCTGTATAATCCAGGCCAGTGCAATGTGTCCTGGTTTCTGGAAGTGACAAGGTTGGAGTTGTAGAAGTCTCAGTGTTCAGCGACTGCTCAGGTTCAGTGCAAAATAGTGAGTTGTCTGCTGATGTTCAACCTGTGTCGTGAGTAGTAATATTATCAGGGAACTTGCCAGATTAACATTTGTTGATTATGGGTATGGCATGACAGTGTCAGCATCATTGCCATGTGACAGATTATCATTGGGTACTACAAGTCATCCCTTATTAACCTGTCACACTGGCATCACTGACTTGTCAAAATATGCTTACAGTCTGAGGGGGGGTTCAAGGTGCTCAAGTTGTACTTTGTCGACTTGCCAACAGGTGCTAAAAATATGTATCACAGTGTATCTGACACTACTGACGTAACCTGTCTGGCTCTTTGCCTTGTTACACTTTCTGGATTGGAATTGGTGACAAAAATATATTTGGTCATCTGACTTTTGGTGACTATCACTGTTATCCCCTGTCACTACCACAGTTTGTATCAGTACAGTGGTCCCCCTCTTATAAGGCCACCCTAAATGCAGCCAACAAGTGGCCTTATAACAGGGTGGCCAGTTTCTGTTTGATAGAGAGAATATAATGGAAATACCATACTTTCTGCACAAGAATGTTGGCCTTTCAAGAGAGGTGGCGTATGGTGAGAGGGTCCTTATAAGAAGGGGACTACTGTAATACATTTAAAACCTGGTACAGACAAAACTTTGGAGTTTGTGTCTAAAGTAAAGTCTCCTCCCCCCCCCCCCCATCTATGGTTACCCCACTCAATTTCCATTTGAATTGCCAAATTTAGGTTAAGCCTGTCTGTCATTCATTGTACGTAGCAAAGTAAATCAAATTTTTTGAATGGTCGAGTTTCTAAGCCTGTAGCAGTTATATTATTTTGTGTCAAATATTTGAATACAAAGTTTCAAGTAAACCAGCAATAAATAGCAGCATTGTGAGATTGTCACACCTTAGGTGTTTAACCACAAAACTGTAATGATAACTTAAATTGTGGCCATAGCTGATTTTTTCACAACAGAATACCCCCACTTCAGCAATCTGCCCAAGTTTAGGTGCTTCTGCCTTTTACACTTTTTGCCTTTATATTTACAATGCATGGCCATGCCTACCAGTACATTGTGGTACTGTTGCAGTTTGAGTTGTAATCAGAGCTAATGACATCTGACTCTGATGTACTGTTAGATGTCAAGAAGTAGCCTGTCATACCTGTGGAGTAGCTAAACCTGTCATTATGAACTTGTCAGATGACTCCACTACCACAATTCTTGGAGGAATGTCCATTTTCACATCTTTGCTAGCATGGTTGGCATGACCTTGACGTCCCTGCTTTGAGGCTCCATGCATGACTTTCCCTCACTTTCCATTGTTGGACTTGTCCCTCTGCACCAGTCCAGTGATATGGCCCATGGAAGCCTCTGCCCAGGTTACTAGGTCCTCAAACTTCCTAACTTCCCATACATTGGGTCCTTAGCTGGTCAAACATGTTCTGGAAGGAGCATCATCCTGGCCTCGTCCTTGAACTCTTTTGGGCAAGTGACCTTATTTGCCTGTTAGTTGCAGCAATGTCCGCCCACAGCTGGGTGATTTAATCCAGTTTTATTTGCTCCTCCAGTGTAGCTTTCTGCCTGCCTGGTGTCTGGGCCATCAGTGCATGGTATCTGAGCCTATAGGGTACCATCCAGGCTACTACTTGGTTTGGGTTGTTTTGGTGTAACAGTGTTCCCTCTAGCCTCATCAATGGGCATTGTCAATATGGGATCTGTGGTAATGCTGTAAAAATCGGAGTCATGCAATGCCACCATTTAGCTGCATGTAACAGGAATGTCTTTCAGCTCCAGTCTATAGCTAGATGTGGTACTTGAAGTTGGGGGTCTGCTCATTATTCCTAAAACAAGACTGCCATCAGGAATTAGCATTTGGTAAGACCATTGTCATCATTTGGGCACAAGATCTCCAACAATGTACAGTTGCTAATAGCAATATGAACAAAAAGGTGTATGACTCTCATGACATGAAGTATGAAACACAATGATTGCTTTGGTGGACAGAGAGGACAGGGACTGAAGAACTAAGAACTGGCATGGAACTATAGACACAACGCGACTTAAGACAAAAGAGTCAAGAGTCTTGCCCACGTTTGAAAAATAGCCAGGAATCATGGTCATTCAGGACAAACCAGCTCTTGATTATTGCCAGCCATTTAGGTATTTGAGCTTTCAAAATGTATAAGCTGGTGTGCATGCAGTTAGACAGATATCATTATGAGTTAACTGATGTACAGTCAGATACATGTCCGTATTATTTATAAACCGCTGGACAGGGCCACTCAGCCATTTGCCTCTTGTCAAACTGTTGACTCCATATTTGTCTGGATTACCTGCAAAAATTGTCCTTTTTTTGGAGTTGGTGTCAGGCCATGTTAACAAAAGATGGTGGAACAGTTTCTAATGACTCAGATGTCTACTCACTCAAGGTATAACTTGGCTGATGAGTATAGCCTATGCTCTGGGTCAGCAAAACAAGATGGTATGAGTTACTGGGGACAATGAACATGTGTATGATGTGCCCAAAGGCGACATGTAACCTATGGAATATGTTTCATCTTTTCAGTCATTGATCTTTTATCCATTGTCCACTTGGATGCTTCCAAGCTGTAAGCTTATCCTGAGCTTTTTCAAAGAAAGTCTTAACAGTGTGGCTAAGATTCTGGTACAGTGAGAATATTTATACCTCAATGACTTGTTTGTGCCACAGTATCTGTCACTTGACTGTTTGGCACTTGTTTTGCTGTATTGCATGACCCTTTATCCACAGTTGTGTTGTCACTTTGTACCTTGCTACCTCAAAAGATTTGTTTTCTAACTGTGGAGGCACAGTTTGTTCTTACCCAACATACCTTTGGTATGACATCCTGGGGTTTATGAAAACTTCAACATCACTGCATGTGATATAATGTGGTCTAGTGACAGTGTCACAACTCATTTGTGCTTAAAACTAAAAACCCAAAATGGTCTTTTATGTACCACTGGGAGATATTGAATGAACACAAGGTAGGAAACTAGTAGAAAGCAAATTGCTGATGAAGTTGCCTTGGAATCTTTTTGAGTACTTTGAGCTAGTAAGCATACAATGCTGCATATGGCACTGCCATGTTCCTAGCTGAGATCTTCCTATGGGTCTGCATTATGCTTGCCTTTTAAGAATTTTGTTTCCAGCTAATACGGAAAAAATGAGTCGGTTGTGGCAGTTGTGTGGCAGTCGATTTCCTGCATTCTGTCATGCTCAAGGCTTGTCGTGCTGGGATCCCAGCTGATGTATGTCTGGGATATCTGATCGAGCGCTTTGTTGGGGTAATAACCCTGTTGTGCCTTGGGCGAGACAGCCCTGGCTGCATGCACACAGCTGAGCCAGGGATCTCCTGTGACACCATGTGCGGGATCTGGAGAGGATTTGTGGGGCCGTGGTTTACATGGCTGTATACAGCTGTCTGCATATTATGCAGATTACAACAGGTGTGACAACACTCCTGTTTCCTGCTTGGCTCTTATTTTCTTATTTTCTCTGAACATGGATCAAAGTTCATGAATGAGAGCTTCTTGTAGTTGATAATACATGTGAGGGAACAAAAATAGAGATCGACTCAGAGAGAGATTGACTTCTGACATACATGTTATTTGTGTGAGGCCATGCTGACCATTTCTGTCCACAACTATTTGTAGATAACTTTCCTCATCATTGTTGAATATTGTTCCTATTGGTTAATTACTGCTAGCAAACAAAACAGCAAAGGTGCAATAGGAAGTTTCACTCCAGTTCAGATATTATTTTGCAGTATTGTCAAATCTAGGTGTGAGAGAAACAAAATCTAGCATTGAGTGGCACTTGCAGACATCATTTGGGGCACTTGTTATCAGACTTTGTTTGGTTTTCACTCAGTAGACCTTGCAGAAACAAAAAACAAAAGAAAACAAAAAAACAAACAAACAAACAAAAAAAAAAAAAAAACAAAAACAAAAAAAAGCCCTCAACAACGGTGGCAAATAAGGAGTCTACAAGTCCCATTAGATTTTCTATACATATAGAAAGGCAACTTTGCCAATGACTTGATCTAAGCCTACTTTTAGCAACAAGGACCAATTGGTTGTTCAATCAGCCAGCAGACTCAATTAATGGCATGCATTAGAATTCGCATTGCAAAGTTACAAGGAGTTGTGTTTTGTCACCTAGGTAAGATTACAATGCTGGATTGGATACCTTTGCATTATTTAAACCATAGCTGGCTTTACATGGTTTTAAACAACATTAATTATTGATATTCTCACACTGTTCCCCAATAAAGACAGCGTGACTTCAGAATAATCACATGGCTATGAAAAGCAGTTGACTGAACACCGTGTGGCTGCAGGTTAATGTGGAATGAAAAAGCAGATGCAGCCATTGACTTGAATTTCCATGACCAAACTCTTGTGAAAGTCCAACTACATTGTCAATTGTGGTAGTGTATTCCACCATGAAATCAGAAGAATGGTGCAAGCCAAATAACTGTGTATATAGCTGGTCAAGATTGAGACAGCTTCTGTCTGGACTTCAGTCAACACCTGCATGCAGGGGGCCCAAGATGTATGCAGACACAGTTTAAATGTATTTACAAAAAGCTTGATAAACAAGAAGTGAAGAATCTGTTTATATAAGATCTACATCTGTAATTAACATGCTAAACCTTCCCTCTTGAACCCTGCCAAAACCAGCTGGTGTTGAAATGTCTGCTTCAATATTGTGGACTAATTTCAACAATCATTAAAAACAAATTGAATGAGAATTTTAGATGATATCCAGCAGGATAACATTCGCCAGGTCAACAGCATCTAGTAGCTTGGGTTGCGCACCCTACCCACACCAGACAAAGCTGTTGACTAGGTCTTATTTCAGGGGGGTAGGGGTTAATGGGTAGTGTATTATGTGGAATAGAGAGTTTATCATATGACATGAACATCTGCGGAAAGTTTACACTATGGGATATAAATCTGGATTGAGTACATCATATGATATATTAACTTTAAAGTGCCTTCCTTTCAGCAGTACCTGATGACCATATCGGGGGAACTAGGCTCACCTACAGCTAGTACCATTGAGTTTACCTGTTTTAAGAAATGAGGATTGTTGCAATTTCTATTAAAGACATTGGGCTCCTATGGGCTGGGCCCAGGTGCTGAAGGTCTGTGCTTCATATCCCAATGGATATGCTACTTTCAACACATAATGGTTTTCTACATAGAAAGCTTTCTACACAACTTCTCCATTGGCACGTTTTGCATTGATAGAGAAGTCACTGTATCAAATCACCATTTCTACTGAGAGCATTCATAGCTAGGATGTATGTACAGTTTAACATCAAATGCCCATAGGCAAAAAGTGATGAGATGGACAGTTTGGGACATATGCCCAGCCCCAGTTTGGAAAGGGTCACGATCCAGAAACTTGAAGTGCTTCAAATGAGTCCAGCAACAGCAGACAAACACCAACCCATCTCTGCTGGTCAGGAGCCACTAAAAACATCAAACTCCATGCAACTGCTCACTTAATTCAAGTACGAAAAAAGAAATTTTATTTTAGAAGCTCTGCTGATTTGTCAGTGAGCTGAGCTTATCTTATAGGTCAGTTTAAGTTGGGACTATCTTTGGGGTTAATGCATATCTGTCAGCAGAGCATATGGGCTGTTCACAAAATCTCTTGATTATGTTTCCCAAAAAAGGTTTCTGAGGATTGAGTTCACACCTGAATTAACACTGTAACTGGGCAGATAGGTAGTAACTTATGGATAAACTGAATCATAAACCACATAGACTGATAGCTACACATGTAGCTCTCCTTGTGGAGCTGTCCCTGGTAGCTGATGGCCGTCCAGTAACAGTGATGTCGTAACGCGTGAGGACCACTTGTCTGTACAAGCAGTTTCTACAGCGTCAGGTTTGTGGGAGACAGTGATGGAGTTATATCGCCTTGTCAGTCTTGTCTGATACCTTTGGCTACAATTACCAATTAACCCATTTCATCAGGTGTTTTTGATCAGTATGTGTTGGTAAGGTTTATTAAGTTGACCCTCAGGGGACCCAGTCAACAACTCTCATCAGCACACAGTGTGCTTAGAGTCTGCAAAAAAAAAAGCTGTTGACTGATTCCCTGGATCACTTTGAATGAAGAAAAGGGGCAGACAACATTTATGACTGTAGTGGACCATTTCTGGTCGTCTTGAAGGGGGTAAAGTTGCATGTAGATGGTGTCAGGGCCAACAGGGTAAGAATACAGGCATAGTGGTATGCAACATAAGACTGACGGTGACATGCAAGGAAGAAGTAAAAGTTGCATACAGCATGCAAATGGTAGGGGCAAGCAACATAAGATCTCTTACAGTGGCATACAACATGCGAATGTCAGTGATAAGTAACAGAAGAGCTGTTGCAGTTGCATACAGTATGCAAATGGTAGTGGTAAGCAACAAAAGGGCTGTTACAGTGGCATACAGCATGAAAATGGTAGTGTCAAGCAAATGTTACAGTGGCATACAGCATACAAATGGCAGTGGCAAGCAACAGAAGAGCTCTTACAGTGGCATACAACATGCAAATGGTAGTGGCGAGCAACAGAAGAGCTGTTACAGTGGCATGCAACATGCAAATGGTGGTGGCAAGCAACAGAAGAGCTGTTACAGTGGCATACAGCATAAAAATGGTAGTGGCAAGCAACTGGTACGGTGGCATACAGCATGAAAATGGTAGTGGCAAGCAACAGAAGAGCTGTTACAGTGGCATGCAACGTAATCTTGAATAAATGATTTGTCTTTGTAATATAGGGGATTCCAGCTTCATTGGTATATGGTCCAACCAATTTCCACCTTGGATAGGTGTAAACTAACTTTAATGTACATGGCACTGTGATGGAAACCAGTGGAGAACTCTGTAAATGTCAATAAATTATTCTTGGGAAATTAAGTTTGTGTGGTGTAATGGGAGTTGACTCCCAGGTCGTTCTTCACCTCTTAGCCAAATCCCTAACCCATAATGATTGCTTTAATTTGATAATCTTGCAAGAAATATCATGCATGTACACTGTATTTAGCTCCCATCAGCTGGAACCCACTATAGCTATCGGTTGCCATACAAGACAGAAGTGATATAAAAATTGCCTGGAACTTCCAAGAGATCACATGAAGTTACCATATGCAAATTTGATGTGATTTTGCAAAGTTAACAATACATGTTTGAGGAGATCTCATAAGGGTAGTTACTGTGCAAGTTTGGTATGAAGTGATTCTATACAGTACAATATGTGTTTGAAGTGATATTTTTCAGTAACTTTGAAGTGATCTTATATATAGTTACCATATATGTTTGAGGTTAGGTTACCATGCAAAATTAAAGTGATCTAAAACAGATACCATATGTATTTAAGTATTTTGTGAAGTCACCATGCAATTGTGTGTTTGTAGTTACAATTTTAGAGAGGATAGAGCAAAATTGGAAACACTTAAGCCTTAGACAGTGTGGAGTGTTTGCAGTAGGGTGTCCAGGCTAGCTCCCTTTAAGTCAGTGACCTTTTCAGTGGGATATTGCTTAATTTGTTTAATTAGAAAAGTTGATTAGTGGTCTTTGAGAAGGGTGGGGATTTATTTCCTCAAGGGGTAATGATGCTGCTTAATTGAAGGAAATACTAATCCTTACATGTGCTTATAATTAGCTAACAGCTGAAGTTGTGTAAGTGTATCATTGTATGTCTTTATGCCTAAGTTATGCTGATATAAAACTTTCCCGTGTGGTCCCAAGTCATTGGATGATGTGGGTGTTAATGACTCACAGGTAAAGAGTTCTCTTAGCTGAGTATTTATAAGTATACTTAATGCTTGAGATGGTTAGTATCTTGACAGTAATCCAGGTCCTCAGAGTATCATCAATGCAGAGACAGGCAAAGAGAGGCAGACAGACAGAGATGGCCAGGTCTGGCTGGGAACAGGGACAGCCACCACATACCTGTGCACATCCAGACAGCAGCAGGCCCCCAGGATCATGACCAGACTTCACAGAGCGAGGCAATAATCAAATCAGACAATAAGAGAAGTTACAAGTCCGCTGGGTATGCAAGGAGATGAAAAAGCTTAAGTTATGGCAGACATTCTCTCTAGGGATGACAGGGTATGTGGCCCTGTCCACTGGTCTGTAGCATGGCTCTCACTTAATGGGTACTGGGATTGAATAGAGAGTGATTAGTGAGCTGACTGGTGATTGGAACCCTCTTTCTCTCTCTGTCTTCATTTTCATGATTATACATCATGCATTGGTTATTAAGCAAAAAAACACAAACAAAAGAAACCAACAGAAAAGGAAAGACAACAAAAAAATGTGAATTTCAAGATAATGTTTTATTTTGTGTCCTTCAGTTGCTTTGTTTTATCAGTGATGTTTAATGCAACTTTAATGTGTAGATTGCCACTTTGTATGTTATGAGTGGAAGCCTTTGTCATGATTCAGGAATGGGAAGCACACATTGGGGCATTTCAATAACAACTGCACTACCAAGCAGACAGATTCATCTCTGATATTAGTTTTTGTATCTGACAATTCTGCATCAGGAATCACACACACACACACAAAACAGAAAAAAATTATCAAATTCTTAACTTCTCTGAAAATGCAGTTGAAAATATTTTCCTAAGCTGGTCACCTTTCCTTTTATTTATTGCAAACACCTTCTCTGTGCAATTTGGTTTTTGTTAGAATTTTTTACAAATTCTTGAGCAAGCGCTGCAAAACTTTCCAATTCAACAAGCCCCCCCCCCCTTCAGTTTTTTTTATTGATTAATAGTCTTGAATATTTCAAATAACAAAAAAGAGGTATTGTGATTATCATCCATTTAACAGTCGTTAAATTTGTGGTGAGAATTTTCTTGCAAGTGTGATTTAGTAAAGCCTTGATTAATTATCAGATATAGGAGCATGTTGGAAATAGGGGAGTTACCCATAATTGCTTTGTCAGTGGTATTTGGCTATCCATTACACACATTCAGCATTTGTAACTGAACTTAAAAGTTAGATGCCTCCTTTGAACTGTATATTTTGAATTGTCCATATTGAATGAATAGTTTATGGTAAACATCTGTTGCTTTCATTAGCTTTGGAAGGAAAAGTGTCTGGATGACACCCATGCAAAAGATGAATTTACACCATACCTGTGAGAATACTGTGCTCGAAAGAATATAGTGAGTACCTGGTACAACCACACTGGTGAGATAGACAAGGTTCATTTGGAAGAAACATCACAGCACCAACTGTGCAGCTATCCAAACTTTTATAGGATTCAACAGCTTCTGCACCAACAAATGCTCTGGCAACTCTCCCAGCCCACCATTGTTTTTTGCATTGCTGGCAATTCATACAAATACAGTGTGACACTTTGTGGACAGCAGCAAAATTGAGTGACCGTATACCAGATATGTGGGTACTTAAATGAAAATTATTTCTCAGGGAGTGACAGTATACAGATTCTAACTATCTCAATGTAACACAAGAAGGTATGTAAATAGCATGGAGTAAGGTACATGTCATACGTACATGTAGTCTGTTTTTTGTTTTTTGTTTTGTTATGGTTTGGCAGCCGTCAGTAAAGTGCATAGAGCTGGTAGCAAAAAGGTGTTAATTGCAAGCAAATAAGTGACTACATATAAATAATGCTACATTATAAATGAGACATGTTCAATTTGCCTTGTGTATAACCATGACATGAGTTTTGGCACCAGTACTTGGCACGGATTCTACTACTATTTAGATTGCAGAATGTATCAGATTTTGCATAATCAGCCACTGTGCCCATGTAGTGCTAACATCAAAACATATTACACACATAACTTAATAAGCTGAGAGTGCCACTTGAGGCCAAAACAAACATTAGGATGATGATAGGTAGATTTTATGGTAGTTGCGATCACTTGTTATGCACTCAACAGTTCACATTTATCAGGAAACTTGGAGGTTAAAGCTGTGCCAAACAGAAACAGGATCGAGTGTAAGACAGAAGTCCCCCACTAGCCACACAAAGCATGAGGAGACTTCCTGATATACTGACACTGTGGGTACAGCAGGCCTACTCTAGCTGTAAGACACTGTGGGTAAACCAGGCCTACTCTGACTGTATAGGATATTGTGGGTACACCAGGCCTACGCTGGCTGTAGGACACCGGGTACACCAGGCCTACTCTGGCTGTAGGACACTGTGGGTAAACCAGGCCTACTCTGACTGTAGGACATTGTGGGTACACCAGGCCTACACTGGCTGTAGGACACTGTGGGTACACCAGGCCTACTCTGGCTGTAGGACCCTGGGTAAACCAGGCCTACTCTGGATGTAGGACACTGTGTGTACACCGGGCCTAGTCTAGCTGTAGGACACTGTGTGTACACCGGGCCTACTCCGTCTGTAGGACACTGTGGGTACACCAGGCCTACTCTGGCTGTAGGACACTGTGGGTACACCAGGCCTACTCTGGCTGTAGGACACTGTGGGTACACCAGGCCTACTCTGGCTTTAGGACACTGTGGGTACACCAGGCCTACTCTGGCTGTAGGACACTGTGTTTTCACCAGGAGATAAAGTGAAGGAATATTTAATTTCCCTGGGAGGTCATCCCATACATCTGCACCTCCAGAACTTCTTCCTCTTGTCATATGATCTGCCCTGCACTGGTAAGGATATAACTGGTCCTAAATAGCTTAGCACAAGTTCAGTCTGTACAAGTCCATACATACACAAACAAATCTGTCAGGTTCGTTCATGTCATATATCATTTATTGAGAGGGATATGACCATTGCCTTCTTGAATGCTACCTGTTCATCTGTTTTCATTCAGTCAGTATGGGAATCAATCAGCTTTGAATTCAGTTATGATCCGAAGAGCGCCCACATAAGAAAGCAATAGCGAGTCTGGGGGATGCTTAGGAGGCAAGTAAGACACAAGTAGAGGTTGAATACAAATTGATGGCAACATCAAAATTGTTCTTATATATATATGATGAAAAAATTGATGTGTTGACACCTTTAAATGCAGCAGATGTGTAATAAATAGTAACAAATTATGTGCCTATATGAGGGCAGAGTCAATGTTATATTTGTGTGAGCTACCTCTCATATAGTGTAGCAGGTGAGTATGTACAATTTGTTATCACGTCAAACCTGATGTTGCAGCTGAGCAAGCACATTATTTGATAGAAGAGTATGTGTTATATAGTCATCTTTTGTGCAATTTTGGTGAGTACTGCTGCATCACAGTCAAGTTTTTACCTGGAGCTGTGTATATAAAAAAAGTCTGTCATCTTGGTGCTTAGACGGCGGCGAAACACCAAGATGGGAATTTTCAGTGTGGCCCCATCTCACTATATAGAAACATCTCTTCAACTCTTCTCACATTTAAGAACAATTTCATTTTCAGTTTCTAATGGAAAATTAAATTATTTCACTTTCCTGTTATAGTTTCATTTCAATTAATGTCCAGATAAGAGTCAACTTTTAAATTTACAGAAGAAAAATATTTTGTATACACTGAGATCCTACCACATTGAAATTCCACCAGGGAAGAAGGCTATATTAAAATATTTTCACCGGGGCAGTTTGTGTTGATATTATATCAAGAATATATTCTTTCACCTTTTCTGTTACCTGATTACTAAGAAAAACGCTGTAAATTAAGTGAATCAGTACTCAGAGAGAGAGAGAGAGAGAGAGAGAGAGAGAGAGAGAGAGAGAGAGAGAGAGAGAGAGAGAGAGAGAGAGAGAGAGAGAGAGAGAGAGAGAGAGAGAGAGAGAGAGAGAGAGAGAGAGAGAGAGAGAGAGAGAGAGAGAGAGAGAGAGAGACTACACATGTTGGCTAAAATATAGTGTGCAGAAGTCATCTTGCATCATCTGTGATAATAGCTTTAGCTACTGTACTCCGGCCAGCCAACTAATATAATAGTTTAGAAAATAAGTCTGGAGGTGGGAGCAATTAATGCAAGAGCAAAGTGATGCCCTTAAACCCATCTGTTTTTCTTATTCTAAACTTGTCATTATGCATCTTCCCAGGAATGATGATTTTGAAGGCTACAGAATAGGGTTGCTAGGGTAACAAGTTTAGAATGTAGCTTCATAGGATCTATAGGATATTACATGCTTTGAACAGGGTGTTATGGTTATGGAGTCCCGTGATACATCATGTTTACACCGGGTTGTATCATCTGCATTGTTGTGCATGAAGTACCAGCAGCTGCGTTTCATTGAAGCTTGTTGTGACCAGCCAGCTTTTTAGCTCAGCTGACCTATCAGTCAGCTAAGCTTTTGTGAGGGTCTGTCGTCCGTTGTCCGTCCACAATTCACATTTTCGACTTCTCCAAAACCGTCAGCCAGATTCACATCAAGCTTGGTGGGGAAATGCTTTGGGTGGGTCTCTACCAAGTTTGTTCAAATGGTCACACTCCATTGATTTTTTGGATTTTTTATGAATTTTTTGCTCTTTTTTGGGGCAAATCTTAAAAAATCTTCTTCTCCAAAACCCCTCATCCAATTGCTTTGATATCCCACATGAACACTCCTGGGGACTCTCAGTTCTTAATTTGTTCACCAGGTGGCGCTGCAAATTTTTTCTATTTTGATACAATCTTTTGTGTGTTTTTGCTATTTTCGACGTCTTCTCCAGAACTGTCACTCAGATTAAGCTGAAACGTGGTTAATATGTTCATTGTGGAAGGGTCAAACAAAGGTGTTCACTAGGTTACACTGCTGTGGATTCCTGATTTTTATCGATTTTTTTCGATTCGGGTACTTGTCGGTCAATGCAGCATTCCTATTGTTAATTATGCAAGTCAATGGACATTCTAATACTAATTCACATTTTTGACTTCTCCAAAACCGTCATCCAGATTGACTTCAAACTTGGTGGCAATGTACCTTGGGTGTGTTTCTACCAGGTTTGGTCAAATGGTCACGGATCAGTGATTTTTGGATTTTTAATGATTTTTTTTGTTCTTTTTTTAAGACAAATCTTCTTCTCCGAAACCGCTCACCCATTTGCTTTGATATTACATAAGAACACTCCTAAGGAGTCATAGTTCTTAATTGTTCACCAGGTGGTGCTGCAATTTTTTTCAAAATTTTTATGAATTTTTGTATGTTTTCGTTACTTGTGACTTCTTCTCCAGAACGTCTCTCAGATTAAGTTGAAACTTTGTGGATACCTTCCTTGTGAAAGGGTCAAGGAAAGATGTTCACTAGGTAGCACTGCTGTGGATTCATGATTTTTAATAATATTTTTTCAATTTGGGTACTTATATCAGTAAATACAACTTTTCTATTACTTACAATGCAAGTCAATGGACATTCTAATGGTAACTCACATTTTGGACTGCCGAAGAAACTGTTACTCAGATTCACTTCAAACTTGGTGACAATGTACCTTGAGTGGGTCTTTACCAAGCTTATTCAAATGGTCATGATCCAGTGATTTTTGGATTTTTTATGATTTTTGTTTCCAAATCCTTAAAAAAAAGTTTTAATAGGAAAGTTTAACATGAGAATTTCTTGTAATGATTACAACTGAAATAATTGTGGCCAAATTTGTGCCAAACTTGGTAGGGATGTAGCTTTTATAAGTGTCTACCTATTTTGTGCAAATGGTCATGCTCCAATGATGCTTGGAGCTTGACCTCGTTCCCAAGGTCAAAGGACAACTGACATGAAATTCCCTGTTCACTTGATAACTTGAGATCTGTTATGAGTTGTGACTTAGATGTTGCACATGTTAATGTTTCGCCATGAAGGTCATGCTTAGACAGTACATGAGTGACCTTGACCTGGTTTCTGGAGTCACAGTGCAACATACATGAATTCTACTCTTCACTATAACGTGAAAACTACTTGAACTGGGGCCTTGATGTTGCACATGTTAGTGTTCTTCTATAAAGGTCAGACCTACTCAGGATATGGGTGACCTTGATCCTATCCCAAGTTCACAGAGCCACAAGTGTGATAAATATCCAGGTCAGATGAGCATGGGCTATTTACACAGCCCTCTTGTTGTAGATCTGTGCAATCCTGTGTGTCAGAACATAACAGGAAATTCCAGTAACTTTTCAGTAAATCACTATTAGCATGAAAGTTGGCTTGTCTTATTGAATGGACCAGAATGTATATGTTTTGAACCTGGTTTTTGAGGTCTCAATAGTTGGCAGAGGAGACAGTGTTGTATGTCTATCCTTCCTGTCTTGTTATTCTGGCAGCACTGGCATTAATTAGTATAGGGGTTTCATTGCTTGTCAAACTAGGAATCAATGTTCATATGATAAGGGGAAATTTGAAATTTTGCACACAAAAGTCAGAGAAAGATGCTGCAGATGCATTGGGTGGCACAGTGGAGCTGCATTTTAATGGAACATCTGAAATGATACAGGGTGATACAAGGAAACACCTGACATTTCTGTGACACCTGCAGATTAAATATAGATAAATGTATGAACTGGAGTCAACACCAAGACGTGGTTGCTTCAAAAATTTCACAGACGGTTGGTATCATCAGTAAACTGAAAGATTGTATAGAAATGGACAGTCTACAAATTATTTATAACTCTTTAAATCTTTCAAGACTAAATAAGTGTCTTCTTGCTTGTGGCATAAAACTGGCAGTGTTGTTAATGAACAGGAAAGAGCAGTACATACCATAAACCATATAGCAAATACAATGCAAAGAAATATATTAAAGCTTGATGATATCTACAAATGTCAACTTTTCCAATTCTGTTTAAACTTTGTAACAATAAATTACCAGTTTATTTCCATAGCATTCCTATCATGCACAAGTCAGACATACGCTTTCATATGTAGGAGAAAACACCATTTATAAGATGAGATGAAATTATAAATTTGCAGAAAAATGTGTTGGACATGAGATTGTAAATGTCATCAATGCAACACTGGATATAGTTAAAAGCAAAGTGCATGCACACAGTTGCTTGGGATTCAAGAAATATATCAAACAATATTTTTGTGCAAAAGCATGAGACACATAATATTCCAAACTGTTAGGTAACTATGTAACTTAAAAAAAATAATGTGTAATTTAATTCCTCCAATCCCATTCATCACTTACTGTTATATACCTGCCATCATAGTTCACTTTAAACAGTGTCACCTTGTTATGAAATATGCGGAATAGTAATAGGTGACCCATACAATAGTGATTTGGAAAAAAACAAAAACAAAAGCAAAAAAAAAACTTTACACAACTCTACTAGACCAAAATTATTGTTATAGTAGAAATTAACAGACAGACTTCATTGTACTGTGTCATGTACATGTGTTACACTATCTTGTAGATATTTATGAATCATAATGGTATGGTCAAAAAGTTAAGTAGATCTTGAATAAGGTAGCTAAACCATTAGGATGGAGGTGAGTTTGTGACATAGCTGTGAGTGTGGTAGGCTGACTGAAGGGAACAGAATTAAGTATATAAACTTGCAGACTCACCAGATGGACAGGTACATGGAGATGTTACAGTGGCTCCCAGATAGCAGGGCCAGCTAGTGCAATACGGTGGTACCTCTCTTGAGAGACCCCTCTAATGAGAGACCGCATATCTTTTTAAGACCGCTCTCTCAGAACACTGCGCTATCTTTTCCATGTTGTTGTACTTCTAATGAAAGACCACCTGATTTGAGAGACCACATTTTGACCTGCCGTAAGGGCGGTCTCTCAAAAGAGGTACCACTGTGTACATGTAGGCTTCAAATAGCACAGCTGAGAAAACACAATGGTTTAGTTTAAAAAAAAAAATGGTGCCAAATAAGTTTTTTTTCTTAGAGGAAGAAGCTGGCATAGCTGCACTGATTTTATGAGCAAAAGGTGGGTAACGTCTTACTGTATGAGGACATGTGGAGCCTGAGGCTGCAGGCATGGGCCACATGCAGTTACAGTACAGAAGTGGATGTGCTTGCAGGGAGTCTTCAGGGGTGTAATAGGCTGGAAGACAGAGGTTAGAGCCTTTCTGAATGCAATAGAGATGTGCTGAGGGACAGCTAAGGGACAGCTGTGTCTGGCCAGACCTCTAAAACGGTGTGTGTGTGTGTGTGGAATGAGTGCCTACAGGGCTTATCTCAACTGTGTGCACACAGGCTAAGTGATGGGCTGGAATGTATCTGATTGTAACCAGTAGGGACTAGATCTATAACTACATTTCCCGTTGGATCATGCCCACACATACATGCAAATAGTCCTTTATAGATCAACATCAACATCTGAACAGAAGTGACACAATAATGAAGGTAAAAAAAGTTCCCTCCAGCTTGGTTGTCAAAAATCAAGATTAAAACATGCCGCAGTCTCAACTCTGCATGTGGAAAAGAGAGAAATGGAGTGATTCTTTGTGAACCAGTCAGGCTGCCGTTGGCGTTTTAAGTCCAGTCAGAGGGTGTCAGTTTATTTGCTGTGCTCTTACTACATGGCACTTGCAGACCACCAGGTAGTCCGATGTTTTTATCATTGCTATGGCTGATATGATTGTCAGAACCAGCATGCCATGTTGTCAACAGGCAAAGTAGAACTGGCAGGCAAAGATGGGCTAACTTAAAAAAATACAAACAAACAAACTGAAGAAAAAAGAAGAAAAGAAAAACAACAAATGATCAATTTATTGAAATTGCTTGTGGCGAGCAAAAGAAAAAAAGGAAAAGGTGTTTTGTTTGAAGACAAGTTGGAGACCACATCGGAGCAGTGTCACCACACTGTCATGAGATTTTAGCAGAGGCTGAAGCATTTTTCCAAGTACATATTCCAAAGACTGCACATACATACATTACATACATACATACATACATACATACATACATACATACATACATACATACATACATACATACATACATACATACATACATACACAGCAAATATATGTTTATTGTCTGGGCTTTCTTGACATTTTTAACCAACTCTATATTCTAGTTTGGCAGATATTTCTTTTGTTAGTGGGTACAGTATATATGTGGAATGACAAGCTTCACTCCTGGGCTGGTCTGCTTAAGGCATGCAATTCTTTAAAAAAAGAAATTAAGGTAAAAGTTACCTAGTGGATAAATAAGAGGATTAGAGACCCCATATGGCAGCACTTTGTATTGCTCATTAATTGGCACAAAGTTCCCTTTAACATTTTAAAAAACTTCAAAAGGAATTTCTTATATGTAGATGAGCAGATCATATGCAAATAATTGTCAAGTGCTACCCTCTAGTATCCTTAACAATATCAGTGTCATATTGCGACTGAAGTTGAACTACCTAAAATGAACTGCTCTGAATTATGATAATTATAAGGGTACTAGATTCATTTTCCTTGTAGAAGGATGTTTCATTCAAATACCAGCATGCTTGTAGTTGCAAAGAGTATAATAGTCCAGGTCAACAGTTTTCCTCCAAGGAAAGCTGTTGACTCAGTCCAAAATTTGGCACTGAAAGAGTTAAAGGGTCTCTTTTTTTGTGATTCTAAGTTAACAGTGTGCAGGTTTTCAATGGGAGATTGGTAGCATGAGCAAGTTGTTACTGTTTGAGATGCTGTCAGTGAAATTTATGTCACTGTGCTCCTTGAGTATGAAAATAAAGTTGCAAATATTTAAGAAATGTAATTTTGACATGAGTATAACATGTTAGATATTCTGTTGATCATTCAATGGCATAATGTGTTTTGTTTGCCTTGAAATAACAACTTATGAAATGTATATTTTGATGCTGAATTAGCTTAAGTGGCAGCCCTTCCAGAAGATGACCAGGTGCCTTTGATGGGTCAGTTGTCATGACTGACTGGTTCAGTTTTACTCTCACCAAAAATGTATCATTGTCAATGCATTTTGTGTGACGATACCTGTATTACTGGTTAACTGAAATCAAAAAGTTATGGGAATGTCTTCAAAGGAAGGATGAAGGTCTACCAGCCAGGTAATTAAATCACACCTTTGAGAGATGTCTTGACCTTTGACATGCCTGGTTTACAGACCTTTCTGCTGTAGGAGTGGGGATATATAACCATTAGGCTTTACTTGGATGAACCAATTAGACCACAGTCTGACGATGCTACAATGTAATCCAGTAAGTCCAGATGACAGGGGAGCAAGGCCTGGCACTGTAAGTCTTCCATTCACAGCAAGCAGCTTTAGGAGATGGAGACTGAAGCGCATTTGCTGAATGGAGTCATGGGGTTCAGATGTGGATGAGTTGAAAATGAGAGTTACAGACACACTCTGCTTTGCAATCAGAATCCTTAAAGCTCACAATCAATTGAACTCAGGTGACAGGTGAAGACATATGAGTATGGCTGTAATATGGCAAAATTTCTAAGTAAATGCTGTCAGCATAGATGTAATATTTATTACTGTGACAGGTATAGTTTTTTTTATTATTTTTTTTTCACATAGGCCATAAAGTCATAGTTGGCTCAGATCAAGTCCAAACACAATCTGTGCATGGACAATTGCCCAGGTGACCTTGTGAGTCAAACAGCCAGGGTTTCAAATATTACCCATATGACTAGCAGACAGTACAGATCAAGCAGTGCTAATGTGTGATGCTGTATTGTATTCTTCCCTATAAACACTCAGTGCACTTACAACATTATAACAAACTTTCAATTTAGAACCTTACCTTGCACAGTACAGGTAAAATATTGTGGGAAAGATCATTGGTTTTACAGTTTTTTAAGATTCTAAAGCATGATGGTGGTGGTGGTGGGAGGGGGGGCTTTCTGAGCAGGGGTTCCTATTAGGAATACAGTGGATATCATCGGGTGTGATGCTAAGTGCTGTATGCTAATATCCATATGTCTTCTCCAGGAGGACAGCCAATGTCCCAACATTTTGGTGCTCTGTGTACAGGTGATAAAGAATACCATCTATCATAATGAATACTGTAGTATCCCTGTCCCTGCCAGGAGACTACTGCTGGTAACAGTGTCATGTTGTATGGCCAGCTTTTGTAATGCCAATTTTTTTGTAGAGTGTCTTGGATGCTGATTTGAAAAGCATAAAGGGTACACATACTGTGGTGTCTTAAGCCTAAGCATTATGAAAGATAAATATAGTGGCATATTCAGATGATATCCATGACAAATAACATATAAAGTAGTCTCAGCACACAACCTTGAGGTATACCATGGTCAAATAGAACTCATTCACATAATACAGCTTTGAGCTACACATTATCTTGGTTTCAAACATGGCTGTAACTGACCTGTGTAATTGAGACACCTTGCATCCAGAAGTTTAATTCTCATCGTAGATAATTAGCATCTGGATCATCTTGAGAGGAATCATGGTGACTACCAACAATGCCAAGATTTGCAGACAGATTCAAAGCTTCTTAGTCTGGTAGCACTGTGTAGGCATGTCTCATCATACAAAGGATGATTTTAGTAAGCACATTAGAAAACAACCTGACATGCATACGTCTCTATGGGCTTTCTTCTGATCATCCATTTTGTAGCAATTGACTACAAAGCCAGTTGTCACCTTGTACTAATTGACCATAAAACCAGGTGTCATCTTGTACTAATTGACTGTAAGACCAGTTGCCATCTTGTGCTACTTGACCAAAAATCCAGTTGTACTTGCTGACTATAAAGCTAGTTGGCATCTTGTGCTATTTGACTTTAAAGCCAGTTGTACTAACTGACTATAAAGCCAGTTGTGCTAATTGAATATAAAACCAGTTGTCATCTTGTGCTAGTTGACTATAAAGCCAGTTCCCATCATGTGCTACTGGACTATAAAGCCAGTTGTCATCTTGTGCTACTTGGCTATAAAGCCAGTTGTCATCTTGTGCTACTTGGCTATAAAGCCAGTTGTCATCTGGTGCTACTTGACTATAAAACCAGTTGTCATCTGGTGCTACTTGATTATAAAGCCAGTTCCCATCATGTGCTACTTGACCATAAAGCCGGTTGTCATCTGGTGCTACTTGACTATAAAACCAGTTGTCATCTGGTGCTACTTGATTATAAAGCCAGTTCCCATCATGTGCTACTTGACCATAAAGCCGGTTGTCATCTTCTGCTACTTGACTATAAAGCCAATTGTCATCTTGTGCTGCTTGACCATAAAGCCAGTTGTCTTCTTGTGCTATTGGACTGTGTAAAACTAGCAATGGTTACAGTAGACCATTAATCAACGACTACCAAATACCACATATTTTAGGACAGTTCGATTGTATAAAGGTTTGCTCCATTTAACTGGTAAACGGCATAATGAAAGATCATATTTGTTTTTACAACAGATGGAGGGGGCCGGTAACCACATAGTAGGTATCCAGTTATTCAGTATATGTGCATATACTCTCCAATAAGGTCAGCCCTATTTCTCAAGGAAAAAAAAGCGGTCAAATTAGATGGGTGGCCCTTAGGAAAGACTACAATAGGAAACTTGCTCCATGAGAGGGTGATCTGTGCTGAGGGGTAGCTTGCAGTAAAGGAGGCCTTATTAGATGGAAAGATACATGTGGTCTCATTTAGCAACAAGAAGACAGAACCTCATTCAGCAGCAAGAGGGCATGACCTCACTTAACATCAAGAAGATATTACTTCAATTTACCACATTTAGCAGCAAGAGGACATGATTACTGTTAACCACATCAGCAACGAGAGACCATGATTACATTTGACCTCATTCAGCAACAAGAGTATGCAGCAAAACTCAGTCAGTAACAATAGAATATGATTAAGGTAATGTCTTTTCTGGCAAAGTGGCTTCACTTCTGGGCCAAATATCACAGAAATATGCATTCCTACATAATAACCCTATATACTTAATTGACCACAAGGCTTTGCAAAATCTTTCTGCACCAAAGATGAAACTCTACATTCAAAGTTGTTACAAATGTTTTGGGTAAAAATGTGTTTTTGTCAAATTTTGGATATTTCTTGAAAAATGTGAAGTTAAAATGGTCAAATTTGCGCTATTATGATCTCTTACATGTATTTACAAAAACATATCATGGATTTTTTATAAAGTGCATCCGTTTTTGTTTTACAATGATGATGCAAAAATTGCAAAATGGCTGACTTTTTTTTCCCAAATTGATGAAGTTGGTGGAGTTTTCATTTTTGATACACATTTAAAAAAGAACTGTTCATCTCTTAAAAAAATCTCTGATATGCATTTGCTCTAATGAATTTTTAGAGTAAGCAAGTTTTTATTTGGTCAAAATCTGATGATTAGTTTTAGAGAACATCGACATGAACCAGACATTTTGGTGCAAATACATTTTTTCTGTTATTAAGATTCAAAGGTTAACATGGTCCATTGACTACCATGTTAGCATTAAAACTATTCTGTTACTTTGTTCAGATTGTATTGGGACTAGAACTACCAAATGTGGCCAACTTTTATTATTATTATTATTATTATTATTATTATTATTATTATTATTATTATTATTATTATTATTATTATTATTATTATTATTATTATTATGATAGACAATATGTATGTCTACCATAATGTCCCAAAATCTCAAAATCAACAAAATTATCCGAAACCAGTTGGACATTACCTTCAAGCTGTGCTCAAGCAACAACACGAGAAGAGGACATGATCAGCATTGACCTTATTCATCAACAAGAGGAGATGATCAGCATTGACCTTATTCATCAACAAGAGGACATGATCAGCATTGACCTTATTCATCAACAAGAGGACATGATCAGCATTGACCTTATTCATCAACAAGAGGACATGCTTATAGTTGGCCTCATTCAACAACAAGAGAACAAGATTACATTTGACCTCATTCAGCAACAAGAGGATGCAACAGAGCTCAGTCAGTAACAAGATAATATGATTAATGCTATGCTCATACAACAAGAAAACAACATTATTTGCATTGATCTTATTCAACAGCAACAGGACATGATTGCAGCTGACCTTATTCAACAACAAGAGGACATGATTTCAGCTGACCGTATTAAACAATAACAGGATATGATTGCAGCTGACCTTACTCAACAGCAACAGGACATGATTGCAGCTGACCTTATTCAACAAGAGGACATGATTGCTGCTGACCTTATTCAACAAGACGACAAAATTTCAGCTGACCTTATTCAACAGCAACAGGACATGATTACAGCTGACCATATTCAAGAAAAAAAAGACATTATTACAGCTGATCTTCTTCAGCCACAAGAGGACATGATTATAGTTGACCTCATTCAACAATAAGAAGACATGATTGCCACTGACCTTATTCAGCAAAACTAGGACATGATTACGGTTGAGCTCACTCAGCAACAAGAGGATATGATTGCAGCTGACCTTATTCAGCAACAAGAAGATGTGATTGCAGCTGACTTTACTCAGCAAGGAGACTATGATTACAGTTGACCTTATTCATCAACAGCATGACATGATGATAGTTGACTTTGTATAACAGACACAAAAGCAGTTGACCTCATTCAGAGGCAAGAGGACATGATTGCAGTTGACCTTATTCAGCAGCAAATGGACACGATTCTGATGCACATATACATGCATTTTCCTGGAAAATGCAGTTTTTATAACTCATCAATGACGATTCTATAGAAAGTGAGGTTCAATAGTTGAATTTCTGGTGGCCAAGGTATCGTATCTGCAAAAGGTGACTGTTTAGGGTTGTATGTTTCAGAGGTAAATGCCTGTGCATAGATGCACCAATACATTGACTGTGTGGCCATCATTTAGGCAGCTTCAGGTATGAGTAACATGTGAACGTTAAAGGAAAAAAGTCTTGATTGTAGATGACATTGATACTGTGATCTGTGCTTGCCTGTATACTGTACACAGAAGAGGATCCATTTTGGTACATTAAGCGAGATAGGTAGTTTGACAATGACATTAAGCCAGCATTGTATGCATCCAGACTGGATGGATTCCACAGACAAAAAACATAGTATCCCAACCTCATTTAAAATTAACCTGGCATTCAAGGCTCAGTTTCAACTTGTATGCAGTAATCATCCATGAAGATTTGTCCAAAGGATTCGTTTTCTTCAGACCCATTCAGGAGCTTACTGATGGCAAGTGGTTTATTAGAGACTGTTGTTATTGTCATGACAACCAGATTGGCAGGTTTGCCATGGAAGTGGAAGCGATTATTGGGGATGATGGATAATCATTAAATTAGTAGTTGGTTGGCTATAAAGCTAGGCCCAGAAGTGTTGGCATTTAATTATCTTTCTGTAACCTGCTGATTTGGATCATTTATGTGTAGTGTTTAATGAGAATTTGAAAGGTACCAGTGTTAGGAATTGGAAGGGATGTGATGATCAATTTCAGCTTTTCCAGCTTAAGCTAAGATTTTTTGTTTCAGATAAATCTCCATGTAAATGGTAGACTTTATTATAATATATTGTATACAGTACTGCCAGAAAGTCCTGCACTGATGTGCCAGTGGTCAGCTGGTTGCCCACACCAGTCCTCTCCCCGAGGTACAGTATTGCTGGGAAGCCTGGACCTGACCCACTGGATGACCACTGGTTGGGCCACATGCCAGTGCCACTGGCTACATTGTAATTAAAATCAAAACCTCTGCACCATACCCAGGTGTGGTGCATAGGCTGATACCATGAGCCCATGGTGTACAGAACATCACAATAACCTTTTAAATGGTTAATTTTCTCAAAGTTGGTGGTTTTGCAATTCAAAAAAAAAAAAAAAAAAAAAAACAACATATTTTGTCGTGTGTGTTCTAGGAATCTGCCAGTGCATATGAGTACTTGCTGGTCAAACGACACAGGTCAAAGCAACCTTACAGCTAATATGGATGTCTTGTATAGTATCAAGACTTGAATTGTTTGCCTTCAGCTAAGGTCTCAGCCTCTGGTGACATGCTGCAAAAGCATATGTCCCCCACGTTTAAATGCCAGCAAACTGAAAAAGTTACTGGACTGGAAATATGATAATAATAAATTCAAGGCCTATATGGTATATAATTGTGATGTAATTAATCATTATAATTTATCATTCTTCATGCTTGAGTAAAAACTAAACTTATAAAATGAAAACTACTGAAACCGTATAGCACACCGAAGACTGAACAGTCCATTTTATGACATGAACATTTGTTGTGTTGCATTCAGCTGTGAAAAATCCATGTAAACTCCATCATGAAAATATGAAACATGTATTTGCATGGCAAATTTGGGGGATGAAATTACTTTATGTCACTTATCTTACTGAGAATTATACCCTCATTTCTGAACATTCATGGAAAGAAGGTCATACACATATTACAACATTATTGATTAGGACATTTACTTGCAAGGGAAATTAAAGGAGGAAAAGGAGACAGTAGGGTTTTCTTTAACACCTGGCACGCCGTCGGCGGTCATACCCGACATGTATCTAAACATCGTTTGTCCCTGTAGGCGGTTATACCAGCCAACACAGCACGCCGACCGTCGACAGCCTCCCAACGGCCTGTAATGTTTATTTACCATCAAGCGTGTGCATTTTGTCGTAGACAAACTTCAGTATTTATGGATGGCTATTTCGATTTTGCAATAAAAAGAAATATATTTTTATTATATGGATTAAAATGAAAGAACTACCCGTTTTTCATGACATTTTGAATGATACAACTCCCAAAATTTACACTAAAACTTCTTAACTTTGCCCCTTTGCCACCACGATGTTTTGCGTCGTCCGCCATTGTTTTTTATACTGCTGGAATCCTCAGAATTTCGTCTCTAAATGTAACAAGCTCTCTTATTGGCTAAGAAATAAATATTCCTGGGGTATCCCTCCAAAAATAGCCCAGAATGAGAATCGAACCTCATTATAAATGCGCTGGGTCATTTCCAGGTTTCTCATTGGATGGATTTGATCACGTGCAAGTCACCGTCCAATCAAACTCGTTGTTTGCCATGTGCTTGAGTCCAGTTCGATTTGTTGTGCAGGTGAACATGTCGCATTCACGCAAAGATTATAGGACCAAGATGCAAAATTTTGACATCATACTTTTGCAAAACGACCTCGATGGAACAGATCTAAACACAGATAAAGGCAGGAATGAAAATTCCATAAGCAAGGCAAGGAAAATATGCAGATTCCGTCACCGCACGGTGACGAAGCTAAGCCTGACTGAGATTTGCGTAAACACGATGTGTTGTTGATCGCTGTCTCAGATATGTCACGTCACGATGTTTTTATCCAAAGTTTGTTGTTTTAATTTGATTAAAATGTCTGAAAGGATAAAAATCTGTATAAAAGAACAAACGAGGAATGAAATTTATGACCGAAGGCCGGGAAAAATATATGTACATAACGGAAAACCATGCCCTGACTCATGCCTGTTCACACTCGCTTGTGTTGCACGGCCCGTGACCGTGTTTGTTGGTTAAAAAAAAAAAAAAAAAAGGTGACCAGACGCTTGACATCCCATAAAGCATAAAAAAATTTAGGGGGTAAATTGAAATAAAAATTGCACAGAATTATACTTCATGTAATTTCTGACCGACTTTGTGTTGATCACTAGGATTGAATCGCAAAACTCACAGAGCCCAGGCACGTTCAATCCAGCATGTCCTCTCTTGCACAAGCGATTAGAAAACTGCCCGGTGGCACACTGTGTGCGATACCAGATACTGGCAGAGTGCTAGGAGTTGATATATTCTCTTGTCATAAAAGTGAGAAGGGTCACTGGCAGTGGCTGTGAATTGTCTATTGTCTGTTTTTATTAAGATAAGTCAGGAATCATATATTAAGTTTTTCATCAAATAAAGTGGCTGTTCAACATGCATGTTAATATTAAGGTTATGCCAAAACCAACACAACAAAGCTACAGCTTCCCTGACATGACAGAATTGGGGTAAGAGGGAGGCCAGGGTTAAATATCTGCAGAGGCAGGAAAGGGTTGACTTCCTGAAGAGGTAACCAAGGGTTAAATGTTTGCAGATATAGCCAAGAGGTTAACTGTCTGCATGGGTAGCCAAGGGGTTAATATAGAGGCTGCTGTGTAAGGAGACCATCCTTTTTTTACTCTGCAGTTGCAACACTACAGGGCTCAATTTGGCTGCCCACAGGTGGCCAATGCCAATTTAAAAAAGAGAGAGAGAGAGAGAGAGAGAGAGAGAGAGAGAGAGAGAGAGAGAGAGAGAGAGAGAGAGAGAGAGAGAGAGAGAGAGAGAGAGAGAGAGAGAGAGAGAGAGAGAGAGAGAGATCTTGGTGGCCAATGCCAATTTAAAAGAGAGAGAGAGAGAGAGAGAGAGAGAGAGAGAGAGAGAGAGAGAGAGAGAGAGAGAGAGAGAGAGAGAGAGAGAGAGAGAGAGAGAGAGAGAGAGAGAGAGAGAGAGAGAGAGAGAGAGAGAGAGAGAGAGAGAGAGAGAGAGAGAGAGAGAGAGAGAGAGAGAGAGAGAGAGAGAGAGAGAGAGAGAGAGAGAGAGAGAGAGAGAGATCTTGGTTGACCTGAACACTTGTGGATAATAAGGCCTAATTATAAACAAAGAATATAAATAGATGCTGGTGCAAAAAATAACTACCATGAAAGATTGCATAGCTTTTTTAGGCTCACCCTTTCAAAGATATTGCTTTCTATTTCTATGTTCAATTCACTGGTAATTGAGGATGAAATGCACATGGTATAGAAACATTTGACTCAAACAAAGGCCAGTCTTAAAGGGCATTTGCTTTGTGGAAAACTGCTGCAATAAGATAGAAAAAGAACTGTTCATTGGTGAAATGACTGGAAAACGAAGGATAGGGCGAGGAGAAACAGAAAAATACAGAAGACTAAATAAAAGTTAGCAGTGATCAAGGAGTGATGGAGGATTAAATAAAGGCATACTGTGCCTGTTTGTGTGACAATGATGCGTGGCGAGTGGAGACATAACATTTTGTTGTTGATATTTTATTCCATTCATTCATTCTCTTCTTAATGACATAAATCTTGCAAATCAAACACAGAAAAAAAAGGTTGAAAAGGAAGAGAACAAAGTGTATCCAAAGTTAACACATGCTGTTGAACAGGAGTGGCGCCCCCTTGAGGCTACATATTTCTGGCGAATCTCACCGCTGCCTTCTGCTGCGTTCCTGTTGGCAGCAGATTGTAAGACGTGTTGCCTGTAGAGCGGCTCTGCATGACGGGGACTCTATCAATGCCCACATTATTAATTGGTGTGGGCAGACACGGGATTAGCAATGATGGGGACCTGGGTGGTGCTGAGGTTATCTTGTTTCGTGCTGTCAAATGTAGTGTCATGACTGACTACTGGGGCTAATATTTCTGGCAACACAACACGTGACTATTGATCTGTGTCTTGTCTGATGATTACACCTCAGCAGGATCTTGTAAACTTGACATACTATGTGCCATTGAGTTCTTGCAAGGTTGGTTTGTTTAATCTTTTCCACTGTATTTATTGTGCCCAAATAGAACAGTGTTTACAAACCATGTAGGCTGTATGTTTTCTAATAGTCTAAGAATAGTGTTTATAGGGAAAGTTTTAGTGGGAGCCTGCCATTAAAGAAACAAGTTGATGAGGTGGCGTTAATGTATGACAACACCTTAACTCATTCAGTGTGTTAATGTATGACAACACCTTAACTCATTCAGTGTGTTAATGTATGACAACACCTTAACTCATTCAGTGTGTTAATGTATGACAACAGCTTAACTCATTCAGTGTGTTAATGTATGACAACACCCTAACTCATTCAGTGTGCTAATGTATGACAACAGCTTAACTCATTCAGTGTGTTAATGTATGACAACAGCTTAACTCATTCAGTGTGTTAATGTATGACAACACCCTAACTCATTCAGTGTGTTAATGTATGACAACACCATAACTCATTCAGTGTGTTAATGTATGACAATACCTTAACTCATTCAGTGTGTTAATGTATGACAACACCCTAACTCATTCAGTGCCAACTGTAACTAAAATCAAATTACCTAGAATGAACTGCATTGAATTAGAGTAAGAATGCTAGATTCATATTCTTTGTGAAAAGATCTTTCATTTGACTACCAACATGCCTATAGTTCAAGAGAATATAATTATCTGCGTCCACAGCTTTCCTGGGCATGCTTTGGGTTATGCACCCAAAGCATGCCTAGGAAAGCTGTTGACTCTGTTCGAAACTTGTCCCTGAAGGAATTTAACTTGAACAGAAAGCAATGGAAAGTACTTTTAGTGAATTTGAAGTATAACTTTTGTCCATAATGCATATAATAATAACAAGGAAATGCTGGGTATAGTGTTTATGATGTCTATAATGTTGTAAAGGATAAAATGATGAACACATTATAAGAAAAGTAGAATATTTTGACAGCCTGAGTTCAGTGCCCTGTACATAAATGGTTTACAAAATTCAATAAGTTTTGCCATTTGGCAGTGTGACAGCTTGCCTCAGGTTCCAGCCTCTGGCTGTGTGTAGATAGCCAGCATAAAAATGGATTCAGTTACTACCTCCTTGAAACAGAACCTGTTATATGTAATACAGCAGGGCAAAAAAACCCCAACAGATTTCAAACTGCATGCTTGTTGGTACTGAAACAAAGGCTCAGGACATCATATGAGGATAAATGTGTACTGTGTTACCTTTAATAACATTAGTATCAGACATGTAGTCGTCAAGTCAAAAAAATCAATTTTGATGTTACTTTCATTCAAATGTGCAGGAAATTTGTCAGTACTATTTTTCAAATACAGTGAATGATATGATCTTGATGCTCAAAGTTGACAAACAGTGCTTGGAAGTTTGATCTAACCTTTAACATTTTCATCAGCTTGTATCATCACCAATCATGAATACATGATACATTACATCTACTTTTCTTGTACATTTGCCAAAAAGAAATATTTTTAACCCATTAGATCCTGGGCGTTGCATGAAAATAGAGCTATTTGTATGGTATATTTACAGGAAAAGGAGATTAAGGGGTCGAAATATGCAGTATCTGGGTGTCTGTCACTGTAATGCTGGCACATACCAGTTACAAATGAGTTCAAGCAGGCCCTGGCAAAGTCATTTACATGTATGTTTTAAGAAGCAATCTTGCGACATGTGGACTCTGGAGCCATGTAACCGGGTGCCAAACAGTGGCAGACAGTATACAGTAACTCATATGAACCTGGTAAACTGTTGCATGCATATAGCAGCATGAAGTCACCCGATATGCTGATCAACTGTGTCTGGTATTTTCATAATGTCACTTGTCAGTAATTATGAACTGATCTTGATTGGCGGAAATTTGAAGATCTATGTGATTCAGTTTTACATGGAACACAAGATTCTTGATATCAGTATTTCCCTAATAAATTCACTGATTGCTTCATGGAGAAAAGGTAGAGTTTGAAGCTGGGTAAGCATGCAGTGGTAAACTAGCTGATTTCATGGTACTTCAGGCTAGGCTCATGTCTATGTAACATTGACAGAAATAGAAAAACTCTTGGGCAGCTCATGGAACAGTGCTGCTAGTGAAAGCAGTGCCAGTGTGGTACTTTTGTCATGGACTTAAACTACGGTCACTTGATTAAAAGTGAGCTCTGCTCACCTTGTCAAAGATCATAGGGATCTGTGCATTTTAACAGGTAGACATTTGAGGTGTTATGCAAAGTAAAGCAATTCTGTGAAGGTATTGACAGAAATCAAAACTTTCAAACCATTACTGGTTTTCATTATGATGACAACCCTCCACCCCCGGGGCTTTCTCCATGTGTTTGTGTGTCTCTGTATGCAGTCAACTGTGTCTGGGCTGTAGTTCAGTTGTCCATTGACCTATATCAATGAAACTTTATGCAAATGTGTATCTAGACCCCAGGGTGTGTTATATGAGAAAACTAAGTCACTAATTCAAGTACCTAGATCATGCTGATATGAGATATTTGGAGTAATATCAGTATAAGTAATACACTTACGTCTCGACTACCATTTGCCAAGACCTCTGTGTCTGGGTCGAACGCCCATGAATCAAGTTGAGTTTTGACTCATTTTATCTGAAAGCCTGATGGTCCCGTGGTGCAATCTTTCAGTTCTTGTGGAACTGATGGTGACTCCTGTTGCACATGCTGCCCATCTCATCCTCCTTTTGGAGATTGGTCAGTTGAAATCAACTGTAAGAGAAAGCGTGACCACCATTTGCTGAAATACAATCGTACAGCTGGTGGGTGTAATGCCACAAACCTCAGAGCTATGTGGAGATGAGGCCACTGACAGCCGAATCCAGCCGAAACGGGAAACCCTTCTTACCGACCAGCATGGAAGCGCACTGAAGGCCCTGGTTCACACCCCCCAACATGACAACTGTCTGCCTCGTGGTTCGACAGTATCAGTTTCAGTTCCATTGGGCCTGGAGATCTTTACAAGTCCTAGCCGCGAAACTGGTGAGCGCCAAAGGTTGGTATATGGTTTCATGGGCAGTGGGTTCTTGTGTCAAAACAGCAACAGGCTGGGATGAAATGACAAACTGCCTGATACTGTTTGAGATTAGGTCTACTAGGCACGAAGCCCTACAGGCCCAATTAAGAAATGCGCTGAACTATAGGCCTGCATCGGATCTAAACCACAAGAGCGCCATAAGCTAGAACACAGTGGTTGCTCTGATTGGATCCAGAAGGCCTAAGCAACAAGTATCGGAACCTAAGCAAAGGAGCCGGTTATGCCTGCGAAGGCATACATGCCATCCTCAGGCACTACCATGTTATGCAAGTAGTGCTTGGTGAAAATCATAGATGATCTCCAAAGGCACGCCCGGTAAATGTCAACAACTGAATCATTCTGCAGGGCACGCCAGGAGGCAATGAAGGCTCGTTCCTTGTTAGCTCTGGCTGAGACAAGCTGCAAGGCACCAGACCTATCCAGCGAGATCTCATAGGCCTCAAGGATCATCTGCGTAATCCATGATGAAATCAAGTTTCTGTAAACTTGCTCCTTTCTCAGGTTACTCAGTGGTAGAAGGAGGGCAGACCTCCATCCTCTGAGCCCGTCCTTGCGGGAAAGGTACCAGCGAAGATCTCTCACTGGGCACAGGGCGCTCTCTTCAAGACAAAGAGCAGCATCCATCCGTGGGTATTTCTCCAACATGACTTAAACCAGCAGAAGCTCCCACCTGGGCAGGACCTCTCGCATCTCTGGCTGTCAGTGTAGAAGGACGTGATGAGCGCCAACAGATAAGGATCGCTTCCAATAGGAACATGCAGGATGTTGATGAGGGTTGAAGAGGTGGCTGATCAGAAACCTTCCATTGTTTTCGAGCTCTTGCCTTAAACTTCCCACTGATACAACAGAAAGTCAAGAATGTCTGCATTGCGGGGAGCCCAAGGGTGAATTCTCTTACTGGCACACCAGTCGGAAAACATGTTCACCAAGCCGAGTTAACAGTTAGAGAAGAAGATCAAAGCCCTTGTGGTCATTTGGGGCACAGTCTTTTGTGAAAGATCCCCATGTGGTGATCTCTCATGCTACATGACATAAGACTTTGAAGTCTTTTCACCTTCTCCCAAGGGGTATCAGGCGTAGACATATCCATCATTTGGGACTTCGGAGCAAGTTTACGCTCTTTCCCGTCAGCCACATAAGAATGCGGAAGAACCAAAGTAAGTCTATGCTTTTCCTCGTGGGGGGGGGGGGGGGAGGGGGGTCTGTGATGAGGACTCAACAGAGTCAGTCATCTTGGCTTGGTGTTTGGCAGCTTTTGCGCCATGCTGCCTATGCCTTGCACAGTCAGACTTTCTCCGTGCCTGCTCACAGAGGAGCCATTTGTCCTCTCCCCAATCCTTACAGTATCTGCAAGTTCGCTCACGAGAGCAAACTTGACCCAACTGCAGGCGACAACCATAGCAGTGAGGATGGTCATCTCAAGCCACCATGTAGTGGTTCCATGAGTCCAGCTTTTGTCCATGATCCAACAAGGACAAGGATACGGACAAAGTGGTCACTGGATCAACACCCATGGACTGCCTCTGAAAGGAGCCTGTCCATGGGTGTGCCTGGTGTGCACTGTGTTCCCTCTCTCTGCATTCTGCTTGCAGGGATGCCATTTTGAAAATCTAAGCACCAAGCCAAAAGACCAGCTTTGCTCTTACTATTTCAGTGGTATCTGATCACAGAAATCCGCTATCTAGGTCTCCATAGTTCCCCATACTGCTGAGAAAAGATTTTCTGCAGATTAGGGTGTGCGTAAAGTACTACTGCAGTGAGTGTGAACAAAAGTTCATGGAGCTTCAACTCAAAAGGCAACCCAGATATGGTGCCCAAAAGAAGAAGGATGAGATGGGGAGCATGCCCACCAGGAGTCACCATCAGTTCCACAAGAACTGAGAGATGGTGCCATGGGACCGTCAGGTTTTCAGATAAAGTGAGTCAAAACTCAACTTGATTCTTGGGCGTTTGACCCAGACGCAGAGGTCTCAGTAAATGGTGGTCAAGAGGTAAAGTTGCATATATAACTAATACATTTATTTAAAAGTATGCTTTTTATGTGAAGTTTACATGTGTGCTGTATACTGTACTCCGTGCACGTGCTTTTAATCATATTTCCATGTTCTCTCTTTACAGAGGAAATGAGAGATTGTTCATATCCTGGATGACAGGTTATGCCCAGAAATACATATGCAGGGCAAAATGATTAAAACTGACTTGCAGTTGTAGTTGACCATTCAGAAGGAACAAAGGTGCTTGGAGGTGTGGGGAAGATTGAGATGATTGAGAGGAAATTGGATATGCAAACTGGTGACAATACTGGGGACCAGCCTTTGGTGACAGAAGCATTATGGTATACATGGACTATTGGACAGGGTGCTGTTTTCTTTGACCCAGTGGTGATTAAAACGTACAGACATTAACCCTTCTGTATTCTAAATGGCCATAAGAGTGTGTGTAAACTGTCACTTGCTTTTATGTTTTCACTGGCATAACATGTTAATACAGGATGTTTTAAATGGGAATATTTGATGAAACCAATAAGGATGGCACGCCACAAGTCAACATCATTCTTTAGCAAGGGTTGGGTTCTTTCACTGAAAGCTGTCAGGCCAGTTTCATTCTCAGTAAAAAGTTGATCATTAGGAGTGGAGGGTAGAGCGTGCTCTGCCGCCAGTCTAAGGCCAATTTCCTGACAGAGAGGCATTCAAAAGGTACAAATGCAAATATCCTTTTTAATGTGTGCATAGAAACAGTGACCTAGTAGTTTGTATTGGACTGAGATTAACAGTTTGTTTCTGTCTCGCATGCTGTCAGAGCCGCACGGTTCCTTGGAATCTAATTAAGTCTGGCTGCTGTTGAGATGAGCACCAATTAAAAGAAGGAAATTATCTGGTAGAATGTGTCAGGCTTCAGGTAGAGTTCTACATGACCAGAAAACTATATGCAGGTTGACCCCCCAATGCTCATTGGCAGAACTGTTGCACCTGGACATCAGCAGTTAAATTAACGACCGTAGAAATTCCACATTTATTTAGCTGTCTGTAACAATGATATGATCAGCCAGGAGTGCTGACACGAACACAACTGGTCGGCCAAGAAAAAAGCTCCACCAGTGGTGTACAGTGTATGTCCATCCACTGTTTGTTTTGTCGATATTCATCCTACCGTAAACTACTTAATTGCTGCATTTATAAACTTTCAGAGTTATTCAAGAGTTGACAGGTTCTATTTGTCTTAGATTTGCAATTTTACCACAAAAATATGAGTGCTTAAATATATTATATTCAACATGTGACTATATGTTGAAATGTGTGCAGTACTACATGCCAAAAACAGTATTTCAAGAGAGAAATCAGTGAGCAAAAAAGGGAAAAAAGAAGAAAGTCAATTTGAAGTCATACATGTGGAGAGCCTGGACTCCTAGTGTCAAGGCAAACATTTATAAGGGAATAACTATAGGCCTGAGATTTAGAGGGGTATAATTGTAAGCCAGAGATCTATAAGGGAATAACTGGGGCTATGATTTAGATGATCTCTTTATAATCCTTTGGCTTATAAAGGGATAACTATGGGCCTGAGGTTTAGAGGAGTATTATTGTAAGCCTGAGATTAATAAGAGAATGACTGTGGGCCTGAGATTTAGAGGAGTATAATTGTAGGCCAGAGATTTATAAGGGAATAATTTTCACTTTATATTTATAAGACAACAAGTGTCTCTGGCTGTGCCCATGAACAACAAATTAAACTGCCGTCAAAGGAGGCAATGCGTAAAAAGGGAAAAAACATGCATTTTAAACATGTGTCAACAAAAAATGTCTAAGTTACATAAGGCCTAACAAAAATGCATGAGTGGTTCCAGTAACCTAACAGACCCTACTGAAAAGACCTGACCCTAAATAAATTTTATGACACATAAAAAAAAAAAAAGTAAATAAATAAATGATCGACCCTGAAAGATTTTACCAAGAAAGTGGTGATCTTGTGCTGTTATTTTGAAGTAAAGTCAACTCAAACACAATGCAACAGCATACCCTCGCAAATCATGCACATATTGACAAGCGCTATTTTGAACATGGTGCAATGCATTGTGGGGCAATTGCACAAATGTATATTTGATTTGGGATATCAAAGTGAATTGCAGCCATGTTTTTCAGCACTGTTTGCAATGTGCATGGATGAAAATGAATGAGGTGGACTGAACAGAATCAAATGTACCCAAGTTTACACATGATCATATTTCATCTCAAAGTGCTTGGTACGTGGTCTGACACTATTTGTTGATGATATCATTGTTTATTTATGGTCCGGCTTGTGGATATTTTCCTGGCTAGGATTGGTAGATAGTAAGAGGCTCAATAAATAATATACACAATAAAACAGCATATATCATAAAATTATTGATGCTCTGGAATATTTGAAAAATGTATACTTTTTGGTTTCATATATTATAAAATATATTATGAATATAATGCCTTGAAGTTACCAGTTGTGGGTGGCGATGGGCCCCAGAATAGGAATATTGTATATGACACTGAAGTTCCCCCCAGACTATGAATTAAAATGCAGCACTGGGCAGACAAGCCTGGCACCTCTGCTGGGTCCAAGATGGAGTTAGTGAAGAAGGTTGCTCAGATAATTTATACAGGTGCGAAACTAGTGGCGGCTATTTATATAATTGTTAATAAATGTAGACGTGATATTTCCAAGGGAATAACGGGGGGGCTGAATTTTCAAGAGTAATTCTAGGCCTGAGATTTATAGGGGAATAACTGTGTACCTGAGCTTTACAAGAGTATATTTGTAGACCCAAGATTTAGAAGGAAGCAACCATGGACCTGACATTTGTACAAGATGACAATTGTAGGTTTGATATTTACAAGGGAAAAACTGTAGGCCTGAGATTAACAAAAAAAAAGATGATTGTTGGTCTTAGATTTAAAAAAGAATTATGCAGACTTGACATTCACAAGAGACTAATTTCAGGCCTGAAATTTTACAAGGCAATAATAGTAATTGGGTGCTTTAATTTTTTACAGAATTATGATTGTAGGCCTGCAATTTACTATGGGCTGGCAAACTGACAGGAAAATTAGGGCTTGCAATGGCTCACCTTGCTGGACAATTATCCACAAATTTTTAGGTGCAAAAAGCTGTTTGACATAATGTCTGAGCTGATCATGCCAGTCTGAGTGGCTTGCACAGATTTGATAATGTGTTTGAAATGCTACGCTTAACAATATAAAATATTTAAGATTGGAAACATTGAGATGCTTTAGTTATATTTACCTTAGTCCAGTTGGGGACAACATGACCCTAAAAGAAGCTGTTTGATTAAACAGTGATTGAAGGCTATGAATTGCTTTCAAGTAGAGTCCATGACAGACAAAAACGTACCCACCCATGGATGCATGTATTACCATTGGACAATTTGTAAAAGTTAATGGCTGATTGATTATTATTCTACCCGTGTATACTTCTGCAGATGTAACAACTGAAGTGATTGATGATAGCTTTTTGTACAAAACATGAGCTGTGTTGCATATTATTGGCAAGCAAGGAGCCTCAGGCCTACAGATGAAGGGTTCTGTAATACATATCGTAGCACACAGAAACCTGAGACTGCCAAGCTCTGTGAACACATAGCATCTGCAAAATGCTGCCTCAAAGCCCAGTGGAGCAGACTGAAGAGGATTGTAAATGGCCTCCTGGAGTACCTGTGTGGAGAGAAGAGGAATTTGACCACATCAATCATGATTAATTGGCTAAAGACCTAGCACCACTGCCATGGACACAAGCTTTGATGATGTACAGTTTGACAAGTTAAACAAATACTTAAGTGTGGTTTCTTCATCAAAGTAAAGCCAAGATGATAATAAAATTCACATATAGTCACTATTACTTTGGCTTGGAGATCATTAATCTTCGATTTGCCGAGTGGAGAACTATGAAAGCAATGTTGTAAGCTGCTCATGTACATCTAAAAGCCTGCAGAGGGACAATATTGTTTGACTCACAGATTGCTTTTTACAGGTTGATTGGTTGTAGTGCCATGATTCACGTAGTTTATGATCTGGGCTTAGTGTTTCTTAGTTTGTTACATCGTTTACATATGCAGCTGTTAAAAGTAGTCGCTTATGGTTTTCCCGCCTGGTAATATGAGTGCTAAAGTCCAGTGGACACATGAATTGACAATCTAATTTAAGATATTGTTATGTATGGAAATACATCATCCATTGCCATGCATTTATGGCATTTTCATGGGTAACACTGTTGAATCAAGTAGGATTCAGGTGCATTGGACAACTCCACTCGGTTCCTTCTATATATTTTGCATAATGTAGCTTTAAATATTTTTGACAACAAATTCAGAGCAGGACAGGAGGAAAATGTATTGCTATGTGTATGAAGGTATTACTGTAATGCTGATATAATAGTGATGTATTAAAGGTCTTTTCTACTAGTGTGGGATCTATTTGGGCTATAGATATACTCGGGGGGGGGGGGGGCACTTGCAGGGAGGAGTTGTGTGACCTCCTCCTTGCAGCAGGAGAACATCATAATGAACGTGTTGTTTGGAGCCATGCGCCAGTCTTATTACATGTAGCTCTGTTGCAGAGCTCATATGATCCAAAGTGTCTGCCCATCATTCCATGCGTAAACTTTGTGAATGTAATACAGCCCAGTTTTCCTGTTAACTCCATATAAATTTCAGGGGTATGAAAATTTAGGTTGTTATCAACATTGGTGGTGGCATGTAGAGTATATTATGTAATATATGCACCAAAATGTGCCTATCTTTAGAGTGCTATTTGTTCAAAGAGTTTTTTCTTGAATTGTTATGAACTTTGGCAGGGATGTTGATTAGGCAAAATGAAGGAAACTCACCAGAGTTTGGTGGTGCCACCTAGAGTATTATGGAAGACACAGACCAAAATGTAATAAAAGAAAATTAAATTCAATATTTTGAGAAAGAAAAGGCTCAAGATAACAAATGTACCACATTTTAAATCATTTCTCAAGGTCATTAAGGGAATACATACCAGGTTATATATACTATTACAGCAAAATGGTGTTTTTTGTCTGTTTGTTTGTTTGTTTGTTTTTTGTTTCATTGTTGTGTGCTTTGAGTGTAATTAGGTGCATATCAGAGGATCGTTCTTTAAAAAAAAAAAACTAATTTGTTATGTTTTCAAATATTTAATCACATGGACACATGTTTAATCATATGAACAAATATTTAATCATATGAACAAATCGGAGTGTGTGTACATCTATTTGTTCATTTGGTCAAATAGATTTGATCATATAAACAAATGCATTTGATCATTTGAACAAACATTCTCTATTTCTTCATATGATTAAATCTATTTGATCGCATGACTAAATATATCTTCATATAATTAAATGAAGAATCTTCGATCATATGATCAAATCAGTTTCTTCATATGATTAAATTAATTTGTTCATAGGAACCGCTATTGAATCATATGATCAGACACTGAATGAAACATATATATATAATGAATAATTATGCAGTTTGAACATATTTCTCTGAACTAGAGTAATATATTTTGGTGAGGCTTACCCTGGCTTAGTTAGAATAAGACAATGCAACTAACCGTTAATTTGCTATGGAAAGCTATTGACCTGGGGTGTGCCATCATTAAAGGTGGTATCCACAATCCCCACAAATAATGTTTTCTATAAACACAAAACTGTGAAAACATAAAAACAAACAATTTACCTCCAGGTACTGTGGGTTGATTTGCGTAGAACATGGTTTATGCAGGCTGTTGCAGGCAACTGGAATACAAGTAAAAGTAGAAAAGAAGATTTGCTTCAAAGCAAATCTGTGTGCCTTCAAAAGTTGTAAATATTAAATGCTATAACTTTTATCCTTTGGCACATCACATCACATTAAGCTTATGGCTGGATGCAATTTCAAAGTCCAAATGACCTTGACCTTTCACCTTTACAGGTCACATGTAATGTGTATAGTGTTACAATACCCACAATTTATGCACAACATGAACCAAATCGGATGAAAATAGACCAAGTTATGATATGATGAAACTTTCTAAGGTCCAAATGACCTTTGACCTTTGAAGGTCATATGTAAGTTTAAAAAATGTGCAGTGTACATTAGCTACAGTTTGAGCCCAACATAATCAAAATTGGATAAAAATTGACCAAGTTATGGCTAGAAGAAAGGCACAACCAAAAGTGGCCTTTGACCTTGAAATGATCTTTGACCTTGAGTTGTGCCTCTACCTGAAGTGAACCTTGACCTCAAAAATGACATTTTGGGTTAAAATTGATCTTTGACCGTGACATGACCTTTGACCTTTACATGACCATGACATTTTAGATGACCTTTACTTTGCTATGATCAAACTCCTATACACTCGAAACCACATCTACTATAGTAAATAAGATATTGAAGATTTAAAACTTTAATTAGCCCTCATTTGCATAATTTTGAAAAGCATGATCTTTCTTTATAAAAAGGCCAGACTTTATCTATAGAAATATAATTGTGCCAAGTTTGGAGTTTCTACGTGTTATACTTTTCAAATGAAATGTCAGACAAATTTGCCGAGAGAGAGAGAGAGAGAGAGAGAGAGAGAGAGAGAGAGAGAGAGAGAGAGAGAGAGAGAGAGAGAGAGAGAGAGAGAGAGAGAGAGAGAGAGAGAGAGAGAGAGAGAGAGAGAGAGAGAGAGAGAGAGAGAGAGAGAGAGAGAGAGAGAGAGAGAGAGAGAGAGAGAGAGAGAGTATATGTCTGTTGGCACACAGACATAACTAAAGTCATGGGCTTTCATGTGAGAGTTGTCTTGATGACCATTGTGTGTGGCTGTGGGACATTGGGAGGGATGCCCTTGCAGGCAAGTATGCTCAGTCTGTTCTACTAGTGTGCTTCTCGTACAGGCAAGTACAGTAAAACATGTTTTTAGAGACTACCCCTGGGACACATCCAAAAGTGGTCACATAAAGCAAGGTATCTCCCAAAAGAGGTTTGATTGTTGTGCCACCAGGCCAACAACTAACCTCTAGTTTGAATTTCCATCCATAATTTAGATTCATGCATGCATGTTTCTACATTTATTACACTCAATTCCATCTGGCAGTCAGATGTTTATTTTGAAGAGGATACATCCCAAGTTCAAGGGATTTATCTGGAATCGTGTTTTTTTAAATCCCGGAGTGAAGCGTAGGGATTTAAAAATGCAGTATTCCAGATAAATCACGCGAACAAGGGATGTGTCATTTTATACCATGCCTTCTTTGTTTTCATGAATATAAATGCATTTTAAAATGTATTCACCAAAGCAAATCAGTCCTGTGTTGAAATTTAGCCATAGAAATTTAAAGCAGGGATATATGTGTAAGCAGGTGACATATATATCCCTTGAGAAAACAAAGGAGGCATGGTATAATTCTGCTGATATCATAAACATATTCAGTTTTTGCAAACTCATTCTGTCAAAATAGTTATAGTAATCTTGCCAAAATTGGAGGATTTTACTTATCTAAATGGGGTATTTGTGGCTGGATTAGTGGTCTCTTGGGGGCTATTTTGGGTGGTCACTGGTGAGGTTCTGCAGGTGGTCTCCCAAAGGAGGGGTTCTGTCAAACCAGGTTTTACTGTACACTGACTTTGTTCTACTATTGTGCATCCTTTAAAGGCAGGTACACTAACTTTGTACTGTTATTGTGCATCTCTCATAGGCAAGTACACTCACTTTGCTCTACTGTTGTGCATCTGTCGTAGGAGCATCATATTTGCTTTATTCCGTAACACATCAGCTCGGGATGTTTGTATTGGAAATGCAAACATGGTGTGGCCAGTAAGCAGAATGACTTGTCCGGGGATTAATGGCACCAAAACAAGTCTTGCACTGGTTTCTCCGCTGATGACCCGATTTTATAAAGGCTATGAAAGCCTAGACCTTTTTTTTTTTTTTTTTTTCCAAAATTTCAAATTTTATGAATATGATTTGTTCCTTTCCAAGATTAATTTGCCATAATGATTTAGAACTATACAGTTTTTCAGTGTATGGTACGGAATAGGACTTTGAGACTTGATAGTGTTCAAATGGTACATGGGCTTACAGAATTAGGTTTGTTAAGTTTCTCTTTGTAATAAATTAAATAGGAAAGTACTCTCACAGTGGTTTACTGTTGTGTGTCCCATGATGGGCTCATGGTGGAGAATGTACATGTACACACCAGAAAATGCATTCATACAGTTGATGCTGTACACATAAACTTTCAGCCAGTGTGTAAATTGCTGGACTTTCAGCAGCAATCAAAAATTGCCTTTTCAGCAACCATCAAAAGGTGTCTTTTCCAGCATCTATCAAAAGGTACTTTTTTAATAAAGATGCCTTTTTTCAGCAGCCATTAAAAGGTGTCTTTTTCAGCAGCCGTCAAAAGGTGTCTTTTTTCCAGCAACCATCAAAAGGTGTCTTTTTTTTTTGGCAGCCTTGAAAAGGCAGCTTTTTCTCAATGCATGCAAAGGAACATGGTAAGGGCATTTTGTAATGTGGGAGATTTCAAAGTTGCCTTGACTAAAAGCTGCCTTGTGATGACTGCTGGAAAATAGCATCTTTTGATGGGTGCTGATAAAAGGCACTCTTTGATGGTTGCTGGAACAGGTGCCTTTTGACGGCTGCACAGTAAGGACATTTTATCATGTAGGTGATTTCAATGTTGCCTTTGTTTATCAAAAATATATATCATTGATTAAGCTTCTGTGTAAAAGTGACATTGTAGATTAATTAGCATCATGAATACATGGAGGCCCTAAAGGCTTGGAGGCATTGGACTTTGGACTGCTTTGAAAGGAGAGACTGTGTGTCTGGTTTCCCGTACATCAGTCATCGCTAAATGTGACTGACTGGCTATGCAGCAGCTATGTTAAGCCGATCAACCCATTCTAGGACATCAGTAGTTACTAATATGCTGTTTGATTGAAGTTTTGTCTGATGCCTCAAGACGTGCAGTGGCTGGCGAGTTGCAGCTGCAAGTCAACATAACAATGGCCACCATTTGTTGCAGGAGCTTCTTGCATTTTAGTCGCAGTATATTTTGCTAGCTTTGAAGAGCTCCCAGTGAATGTGAGATTCATCAGTAACATCTGATCAAGTATTATATTCTGAAAGTACATGTTCCAAAGATTATGCTAAGAATTTTGAATAAGATAACAAGATGTGAATTAAAGTGAGAATGTGCATTGTGTGTCCCTGTTATCTCACTAAATATTATTTTTAAAAATTTGTTCCAGAAATTTTATTTTTGTTTTAAAACTGTGTTTGGCGGGGAAGTTAAAATTGTTTAATAAGCATGCTGTTCAAACACAATATTCCTGTAACTGAATCAAAGTCAGGACTTTCTTTCAAAAACAGATGCCATGTTATAAGGTTTTTACTAAAAAAAAGGAAATACGTACAAAATGTAAAGGACAGCCCCCAGGGTAAATGTGTTTCCTTTCTAAGAAGACCAAGAGGACTAGCATATTTCCAAAACATTGAAAACATCCATATTGACAATCAATGTCTGGCAGAATGACAGTGATGCATGAATGGACAGCTGCTTTATTCCTGGCTGCCTGCCTGATTCACCTCTTAAAGAATATGTAAACTTTGTTGGGTGTTTTTTAAGCATCACACGAAAAAAATTAAAAATGAATTCACAAGAGGGATTTATATAGAGCATACCCTTTTCCCCAAGTGCCATTAGTTGAAATTTTGCTATTTTATGTTTATAAATAAAATATGTTTAAACCAAAAAAGGAATTTCCTAGTTTTCTGCCAGCCATTAATGAGAACCTCGTATTATGATTCCTTATCAACAAATTAAATTTCAGTTCAAGTGTGATTATGTCTGCTCCAAAGTCAGTGGTTTGTGCTTTGGCAGATTTCATGCTCCAGCTTTACAAATGGTCGAGTGAGGACAACTTGCTAAACTGTTCACAGGGAAACCACTCACCTTTACCACCTGTATAGAATTCTTAATCAGTTACCATTAATTTGCATTTTGGTGGCATATCTTAAAGCCAGTTGCATGACAGTTCAACTTTACCATGAGAATTAGAATCTTTGACGCATGCTGCATTGACTGCAGATGTGGTCTCAGGACCTGAGTCTGTGGTAATGAGCACATTGAGGACATTGCCTCACCAAATACAGCTTACTGCTATGCTTTCCAGGAAATATCTTTAGACAGAAAGATCAATGAGGTATTTTGTCTGCTGATACAGACAGGGTTTCATGTTGAAACAACTTATGCTTTATATTTCTTTTTCTCCTTTTTATTGCTGCTGCAATTTCTAGCCATTTTTCTTAAATTGGTAGTACTCTTTGAATATGGGTAGTATCCTCCATATATAGAAACACATCCAATGTGACATGCTGGTTACTCCAAATATAGAAACATGTGAAATATGATATGACTGTCAAACATATGCCTACCTAAATGGATGACCACTTGATCGTTGCTTTAGGCAAGCATGGTCCTGGGGGAAAATCTGTGGTAATTAAGACAGTCAGATTTGATGTACTTCTGTTCTACTTCACTATCCCTGTCTAAGTACATGCATAATGTACAGTGAATCCCCTCGAATAAGGCCACCCCTACTGCAGTACAAACACGGCCATATCAGAGAGATGGCCTTTCTTGAGGGAACTAATACAGTAGGACTTGACACTTTCTGTATGAAGTTAGTGGCCTTGTAAGGTGGGTGGCCTCTGGGGAGAGGGGCTTGGTGGGGGAGGAGGGCACAACTGTATTGAGTGTGCAACTTGAATTAGTCAAGGAATTTCACATTCATAATGACTGCAGACAAGTAAGCAATTTAACATCTGTGCTCTTCAGATTTTTTTTGTTTTTTTCTGTGTGTGTAAATTGATACAATATGACAGACAAGCAGTTTTTAAAATACAGCTGTTTTGGAAGGATGGAAAAGAATATGAGGCTGTTTACAAGTCATAGAGGAATGTTGAAACAGGGGCTGTGTCCACAGTGCTGACAACATACCAGTGACATAGCTGTGGTTTTTACCGAAGCATTCCTGTGGCAGGTTGAAGTCATCTAACATGAGCTACTCGCTTGGAGACGGCTGGCAAGGAGCAAAGGCAGCATTTTGAGTCATTCTTCAGCAGCACATACAATTTTGTTATTTTAACCCCTTCTCCTTTAAAACAGCTAGAACCAGCAGGTGGTCACATATCACAGGCTTCAATGTTTTGGGCTTGTTTCTACAAAGATGAAAAACAGTTTTGAATGACATAGTGATGAGACCTATCAAGAAAAGATATGACCCACAACAAATAAAGCTGTCGAGTCAGTCTTAATTCAAAGGGAAAGGGTTGAATGGCATGACTTTTGTTTCTCTATGTCAGTGTTTTATTGATTCATATGGAGATTTACTATTGCCAGGAGCACTTAATAAAAAACCCTAGGAGTATTCAATACATGTACCCACAAATATTCAATACACATTTTATACAACAATGTTGACCATTAATATATGTAAGTCAATCTGATCTTTTTTCCAGGTCTCTAAAAGAATCATTAGTTGATAAGTCAAAAACAGATATACCATATATTCTTATAGGCTATGACAAGTAATCCCCAGATTGCTAGATCTGAACATCAACCTGAATTTTTGTGTTCAGTGTAGGATTTAAATCTATGCAGATAACGTTTTAAAATGAAATGCTATGGGTGTTGTTAGGCAAAACTAGGTGATTTCAAGTTTTGATATCTGGTTTGTACTTGAGAAGATCAATGCCCCAGGGGTGAGAGACGATTGGAAGAAAGTGACTTATTCCACAGTCACTTTTGGATTCAGCGTGCTGCTGTCAAATATTGGCTTCCTCTTTTAAGGGCTTGCAGTCCATACATAAGCAGTGCCAGGGGCTGTAAGGTGGCTCACCTCAGAGGGGGTCAATGGGAAGCCAGTCTGTGGCATCAGCCACCTTGCATCAGCAATACGAGCCACAGTGGCCAATAGGAGTCGTTGAAAGCCCTGAGGCATTTGCTCATGGTGCACGGCCATCTCCTGTGATACATAGACTACACGACAGGCAGCCTTGGCTTCACAGGCTCCTGCTATTTGATCAGATTGGAAATGATTTATGACCGGCCCCTTGATCCCCACAATTGTCCACCACAAAGAGTTTTATTGTCAGTTTCTGAACTGCAATTGTTTTGATCAGCAAAGTATACAAAATGAGCAGAAAATCCATTGTGGATATACTGTTGCCCTTGTATGCAATTACATGCCAATTACAACTGGTTTGTGTTTGTCTGTGGATGAACAGATTTTGTGGATGAAGTCTTTGTGTCTATTGACTTATGGCAAGACAAAGCTCAATAAGGTACTGGCAGCACTGGTCATTAATGTGGCCATGCTGTCTCTGTGCTGTAAATACCCCATTTCCCATCAGGAGTCCCTCTTGACTCCTTCCTTACCACAGCAATAAAGGCCTAGCACAGTGATTCTTGAATTGCCTAAAAAGCCAGCTGCAGCTACCATTGCAGCATCACTTTTCTGGCATTATGCAAAGATCATGTTGTGGCTTTAGTATTAAGTATGGTGGCACCTGAATTAAAGATCATGAAGTATGTATACTTGCAGTCCTCACTTTATGGCTAGGCAGATGTTGCAGAGAGTGAGGGACCACATGGCATGGGGTGAGAGTAAGTACCAATGCAGGCAACTAAAAGGTCTCTGTCTCAATTAATTTGCTCAGTTCTCTCAGTGTTGACTGGAAGACAAATAAAAGATTTTTGGGAAAGCATTGGAAAAAGACATTGTTAAAGCATTATTTGAAGAAGATATGAAGTATTGAATTAAAAAATTTAATTTATTGCAAGAAGAATTTTAATGGAAATTAGATCCTACACATGCAATGCTAAATCGATAATGCTGGTGCCAGAGGAAAGACTTATTGTAGATGCTACAAATGTGGACTGTCTTCTGTGTTTATTCTCTTAAGAACATGTTTCTTTCATTAATTTTTTAAATTTGAAAATATTGTTCGGGCAATTTACTTTAGAAAATGAGAGACTTGGCAGTGCAAAGCTGGCAGATGTGGGGGTTTACAAATGTGAGAATTATCCACAATACAGTAGAGGGCTGTAAATATGGATGGCAGCAATCTGACTGGTTTCATCCTGATCTGACTGGTTTCATCCTGTGACAGACTCTGTAAAGACTGATAGAGTTGTAACAAACACCAGTATTTAAATCCCAGTATAACATTGGCCCAGTAACGTATTGTTAGGTGGAGGTTTGACATGGTAATATATGCATAACATTGACTAACGTTTGGACTATAATGAGCCAGGGCTTACAGAACACGTATAATCTGTAAGCAAAGGAGGTCACATATTCTGGACAAGATTCATGAACACAAGTTGCAAGTTTCATTATATAAATGAGAAATATTTACACACAGACTGATTTAATGTTGAATTGGGAGATAGGCAAGTCCCATCATAAAGTATGGTGTATGTACATACAGGTTGAAGTTTTCCTGTTGAATATGAGAGTGAGTGAGTCAGTGAGTGATATAGGGAGAGAGAGAGGGAAGGAGGGAGGGATGGAGAGAAAGGCTGACAGACAGACAGAGAGACAGACAGACAGACAGACAGACAGAGACAGACAGATAGAGCTTTGCCATGTGGATGGGCCAATTAAAATTAAAATGTAAGTAGTATTTTCATTAAATGCCGCACATTGCTGTTAATATTTCAGGTGAATAAAAATATGTCATCTATGAACTATGCTTCACTGTCTGTCTTTTTAGACTAACTATTAGAAATGTATAAAGCGATCTGTGTATCCAAAGAATGCTACAAAAAGTGACAAATCATACAGTGAGTCCTTTTATTTGCTCTCATTTGTTCAGCACCTGAAGCCCTTTTCTGCAAATGCTAGTACTGTATGGAACACATGCATTATATTACATGCACTACGGTATCTGTTGGCTACATGGACTGATGTAATTGTTATAATGGTTGCATGCTACAGTTCATAAAACAAGTCGCATATTCATTGGAATGCTATTAGGCAGTAACAATATCACACTTGTAAAAAAAGCTTCATTGCAAACTGACATTTTTTTGTGAATGGTAGTTGTGAGCTGCCTTTCATTCTGTATTTGTTTAAAATTATTGTAATTATCATCATCATCATCATCATCATCATCATCATCATCATCATCATCATCATCATCATCATCATCATCATCATCATCATTTTGGGCCCATTTTCTACAGTATAGTGCCCTTGTTATGTTCAGATATTATTATTATTATTATTATTATTATTATTATTATTATTATTATTATTATTATTATTATTACTAATCATTTATTTATTTTTTTATTTCTGTTTTCTTTTCTATTCTTTTTGGCACATCAGGTAATTATAATGTGGAAGCCCATTTTTGTTAGTTTGTTGAACAATTTTTGACTGATTTATACTCTCACATTAAATAGTTTTATTTTAAAACTGATACCTTTTTTCGGTCTTAATATCTAAAAAAAAAAAAAAAAGGAAAAAAGGGTCAATAAAACAAACATGGTAATGTAGCATTACACAAAGTACATACATGTCATTTACCATTAAGGGATGATGGGTTAAAGTGCTGTCTCTCAGAGCATCAGGACTACATGCCTGTGTACATGTGTGATTCAATCTCTCCTGTTTGTATTATGACTTCTGGGCATGCCATAGGGGATTCACACAGACCAGGCCTGGCTGACCTGTATGCCACTGATTGTCACCAGACAAGTACATTATTTAAAAAAATATACGGAATGAAATAAAAAATCCTATTGATTGCGGAAATTTATGTGCAGATTGATGTTGTTTAGATAATCTCAATGCCTCGGTGTCTGTCTTTGCTGCCTGAGGGTATATGACAGCATAGTTTATATATAGTTTGAGTGTGGATGGGTGTGTAACATGGTACAGTTAACTTGAGCTTTCATGATGTCTCCAGCAACAAGTCTCCCAGTCAGCCAGTAAGTGTGCAAGCCATGTCCTCTGTGACCCTGTCAATCCATTTTTTTTACATGCAGTTATGTCCTTTCTTTTTATGACTACCTTAATGTTCCATAAGTGTGTGACAGTTCATGTGAAGGACACTAAAAGTGGAAAAAAAAATTAACATGTATTGCATAATACCAAAACATCAAGGTGAAACATGCAGGTTGATTTTATACAGAATTTTGATAAAATAAACACTAGTAACGGGCACCCTACCACTTTACATGCAGCTACAAATGGAACTGTATACAATCATCATTACATAGAATGGTACAGTGGACATGTTAGGGCCACACTTATGTATCATACATTGGACTGACATCACTGTGAAGAACAAAAAATAAAAGAGATCACAATCCAAATATAAGAATTAACAGCCTTTTGTTACTGCTAGTCAGCACTACAAGGCTAAATGGAAGTAATGTAGAGTTTGTCTGAAGAAGCTAAATGCAGAATTAGGAAATGGAAATCAAGAAATTAAAAAAAAAATACTGGACTTTTTTAAAAAAGCACTCCAATGACAGAAACAAAGCAAGGTGTACAGTTGAAATGGACATATTATAAAAACATTTTAAAAGGCTAAATTTTGCAGGTAATACAACTTCAGATTCTGAAATTAAAATAGGAGATAATGATGAACATTTGAATGCACTTTCCACTGATGAAGAAAAGCAATAAGGCTAGTGATTTTGATAATATATTTAACAAATATATTTAAGTTGTCTGCAACATTATTATCAATAGTTTGTCTAAAATGTTTTTAATACTGAACACTGGGAACATTCCGTTTGATTGGACTATGATTCAACCACTTCATAAACACAAAATTGCCCCAGATGATCCCAGGCCATTTCTCCAAAACTGTTACACTTAGCAATATGAAATGTTTATGGCTTGTAGTCTTTACATGCTGGGTGTATCTTTCGATGGTTTTGTATGGCTTATTGTTCTTCTTCATTAGTTACACTAGTAACTTGTTTCGGCATTAGTGGGTGCGTTTCGGGGCAGTTCCCGGCGTTACACAGCATTTGCCAGCGTGAGACAGCATTAGCCGGCGTTACAAATGCTGGCAAACGCCGAGCCCCCCAAAAAGGCTTAATTGGATTTTGGCGTTTGCCAGCGTTAGTCGGCGTTTCCCAGCATTTGTATTGCCGGCTAATGCTGTCTCACGCTGGCAAACACTGTGTAATGCAGGGAACCGCCCTGAAACGCTGAAACACACCCACTTACGCCAAAACAAGTTACTAGTGTTAATTAGTGACATTTGTTAAAGGTCTCAGAATGGTTTCCGGGCCTTTTTCTACAAAACTATTAACTTAGCAATCTGAAATTTTTATGGCCCGCTGTCCTTATCTGATAGAGGTGCCTTTGCTGGTTTTGTGGGGCTAATTATTCTCCATTAGTTAATTAGTGATGTCCGTTAAAGGTGTGAGAAGTATTTTCGGGCGATTTCTCCAAAACTGTTACACTTAGTAATCTGTAGTTTTTACAGAGCCAGTCAAATATGACCTTTTAAGCCTGTCATAGCCCCTTGGGGTGCTCTCCCAAGACAGAAACCATTGTATTATAGTTACCTGGTTGGGAGACATGGTTAACGTCAGCATCAACTTTTGGAAGTTATGAAATGGCCAACTTTTTCCATTTGAACTTTTGTAAGATACTTTTCAGCCTGAGGAAAGGCACTAAGAACAGTAAAGTGTATGGAAAATTGGGCAGATTACCCATAGGGAACAAAATTAGCAAGCAAGTGATAAGTGTCCGAGTAAAACTAATTACAGATGATAACAAAATACAAAATATCGAGTATGGTCCTCAAATGTCTGAACTATATTTAAGTGGAAAGTTGTACATTCAGGCTGCAGCTGGTTGAGTCATATATGTAAAACATTGTGTAATGTAGGGATGTTCAGTCTTTGTTGGTACATAATTTACTGTCTGCCAACTACCGTACTGGACGCCCTAATCATCGCAGCTGGAGGGGTAAAAAAATTTTTTTCAGAGCCATACCCGCAACCTTTATGCTGACTACAGTCTAAATTTCCCGGGGACTTAGCCTAGGAGGAACTTTTCTTGAGGATGGAAAAGACCAGCGGCCATGTTTGTTTACATTGCGGGTATACATACATGGAAGATTGATTGATTAAAAGTTGTGATCATCGTCAAAAAGTCTCAATAATGAAATAAAATGTATAACTATAGGCTTACCCTTACTATAATCTGTGTATTCTTGTGCATACTTTAATTTGCAGACATAAAAACTGGGGAAATACGCTCGATCAGTGTTCATAAGACAAGCATGCAATTTTGTTTGCCATGTGTTAGTCACATGACACACTTGTGATGATTTACAGAAGCTTGTTTATGCAATCTCGTGAGAGTTTGGAAAACGAGATTAGTCATGACGGCACCCTAATGGAAACACATGTGGATCATCCACAATGTTTTTTCAGCGAGATTTAAGAAATTTAAATGACAAAATTTTAAAACAAATACCAAAGTTTGATAACTCATAATGTTTTTAAGTAGCGGTACAATAGCATTTACCCGCTGATAGCAAGAATCTGACACAAAACGACAGTTTCAACATGAAAGTAAGGAGCGAGATTCCAGTTCACTTTTCACATACCAATACAAAATAAAAGGCAACACAGGTGGATGTTTTTAAGTTTATTTACTTTCATTTTGATTTATTCACCAGCTTTAAATCACAGATTTTTGTTCATTCCTTGTCATGAGCAGCCTGGTTATACTTCTTCATGGTGATATACCCGGAGACCATTTTTTTTCTTTTTATTTTTTGGGGGGGCAACTATTGTGCTGCACATACCCTTGAAGTGTCTTATTCCCCCTCCACAGTTGGGGGTGCGACCTTTGTGCGGGTGAGACCATTAGGGCGTCCAGTACGGTATTCAAAACTTACATTATGAAATTGTTATAAGGATATATGGGTGCAAAACTGGCAGGTCAGACTCCAGAGGAGTGGTAAATGTAGTATATATAGAATAACAGACAGAGAGCTTGTGTTCCAGCAATACCTATACTTTGTTGTGTGTCCTTGAACATTGTTTCTACCATATGTAATTTAGAAACTTTAAATCATCTTCCTGTAGAAATGGGCAGAGATAGAAATATTCCAAAAAGTGAAAGCTTTTTTACACTGTGTTATGATAATGTTATTGGAGATGAATATCATTATATCATGGAATGTAAACATTTTGCCAAAAAGGTTCTATTTGGAGGATTACATACTGAAGATACCACCTCCATTTAAACAGTTATTCCTGTCAGAAGGTTCAGAAGGCAGAAATGAACATAATGTTTGAAGGGAGCCGTTGAGCATTTTGAGTAGAATGTATCTGTGTAACTGATTTAACAATTTATCCCTTATCTCATGTATCTGTATACCTCCACCTATGTATTGATATACATCAGTTGGGGTTGTGAGTTTGGATGATTAGAAAAAAAAATTGTCAAAGAATGTTTGTGCCATACATCAGACTGACAACACTGTGAATCTTTGTACCATATAGGTTATAGGCTGACAAACATTTAATGTGAATCTTTGTAATATACAATAGGCTGTCAACATAGTGGTATCTTATATAACATACACTATAAGCTGTCGGGACAGTGATATCTTATATAACATATATTATAAGCTGTCAGCATGGTGGTATCTTATATAACATACATTATAAGCTGGCAGTGTAACGGTATCTTACATAATATACATTATAAGCTGGCAGTTACTGTACTCAAAACTCAGAATACCTTTATTCAGCCTATCCGGGGGAAAAAAAGTCACAAATATACAAAATTATAAATATTGATATGGCTTGAGACTCCCATAAGACACATACTGTGCATCTTATGTAACATACATTGGGCTGAGAACACTGTGTATGTTGTAACATACATTAAGAAGACAACACAATACCACTAGGGGAAGCAAAATGCCGAGAAAGGTAAGAATAGGCAGGGAAAGGACCTTGGTGTTTCTTGGTTAAAATGCGGGTGACAAATGCTGAGGTCTTGTCCACCCCTATTCTTACCTTGGCATTTCTGTCGAGAAATTCTGAGATAAGTATGGAAGGCAAAGGTACCTCAGCATTTCTGAGCAATTTAACTGAGAAATGCTTTGCAGCAGTAATGAAAAGAGAGGGGAATTACTTGATTTTTCTGCTGAGGAAAAAGAACAGTGACTGAATTACTCGGCGTTTCCAAGTAAAGTCATTAAGAGGCAAGCTCAGATGGTCCTCTGTATTTCTGTTCCTGCTAAAACTGGCTGATTATATAAAGGTACAAGTTTTCAAAGCATGGAACATTTTATAAAGATACAAAGCCAAATTACTGAAACATTCCACAAAAGTCTGACTGGAAGAAATGCAAAAATCGCTCATAGTTTCAAAAGTTAGTGTTTCAAGTCCCTTTGTTTGCCATGTTTACATGATCGAGACATGTTAAGTTGAGATTGTATTAAGTCCTGCAGACATGAATACATCTTGTATTCCTCACACCATGTATCTTGTCATTTTACATGTACTGCTACTTCAAAAATGCCATATTGGAAAACTGCTCATCATGACGATGGTTTCAGTTGTCTGTGATGGAACATTTTTTTTTTTTTTTTTGCTTTTGGAACAGAACAGGCAAATTTGGACTTTTTGTATCCAGTGTTTTCACATTGTTGCAGCATGCAGTATAAACATTTATGGACACACGTACATAAAAAGGACAAGTACCAAATAATGACATACATGTATGTTTGAATATATAGTACATGTACATATAATTAATATTGAACTGGTGATCCACATGGTATCCACTAGCTGTGGGATATTTGAAACCCAGTTGTTCTCTGATTATGTATTATTGACAAATGTAATAATTTCGTTGCAAATAAATATGTCCTGTGACACATAATGCATGTATATTTCAGTACTAGTATGTCATTTTTACCCCTCCCCCCAAAGGGCCGAAGAGGTATTGTTGTCACCTATGCGTCCATCCATGCCTTCTTAATGCCATATCTCCAAAAATACTCACTTTACTGAAAACAAATTTGTATCACAGGGGGTCATTAAGGTGCTTCATGTGCCTACTGAAAAGTAGGTCACTAGGTCTCATTGTAGGTCACGTTACTACATTGCAGGAAAAAACGGCATTGACGCAATATCTAAAAGAATATTGAATGTAGCTTCATCAATTATTTATGACAGTTGGTCCTAAGAATGCCCCAAATGCCTATTGAGAACTAGGTCACTGGCTCACATTTAGGTCACAGTGCTGCATTGAAGACAAATAGCCATACCATGATATATTTAAATATTAAACTACTCATTGTAGCTGCACCAATTATTTATGACAGTTGGTCTGAGAAATGCCAAGGTAAGAATAGGCAGGGAAACGGCCTCAGGGTTTCTCAGCACAAATGCTGAGGCCCTTTCCCTGCCAATTATTACCTCAGCGTTTCTCTGTAAAAATGACGAGAAACACTGAGGCCATTTCTATGCTTGTCCTTACCTCAGCATTTCTAGGCAAAAGTGCCAAGGAACCAAATTTTACCTTGCCATTTTTCAGCAAAAGCTGAGAAAGTGGCCCTTTCTTGGCATTTTGCATTCCCCCAATGTACCTGATTGTTACATACATAAGACTGACAATGATATCAGGACAAATAAGAAGAGAGATTCCTCCAAAAAGTTATGCACTTGCGTTCGTATGTTATGCAGTGACAAGAAACCAAGTTGCATGGTGTTTTGGCCAATTTAATGAGAAGGTCTCATATGAACAGATTGGTGTCCTTGATAAGTTATAAGTGCATGGCACACACGTAGGAGTGCTTGATCCCAACTTAAGTACAGTAGACCAGGTTATTTTTAACAATGCGATGCTCTTGCGAAGGGAGCTGGCATGGTGGAAGTGTTAATTTGGTCGCAATTGAGTGTTAAGATTCAATTAGTTTTGGCTTCAACCCTGGTGGGTCACGGATCTGTGCTGTACCTGTCATTCAAGTGTTTTAACCCTGTCAGGATCAGGGGTGCTCAGGACTCTAACAATATAGTGTTGTTGATGGTAGATATATGTATTAGGGACCAGGATGACAGTAAAAGCCAGGAAGTTGCATGGCCATGAAGGATGGCATGTCACATGAACTATGTTGCCTATTCTGATCTTAAATGCATATAAGAAACAGAATTAAAGCCCACTCTGCAAATTCTAGGTGTAGATGCACCAAGCAGTCAACATGCATAATTACAGGTTATCTCATGGCTCAATCAGTGTCCTACCCGGTACAGTTCCCCTGAGAGCCTATATCCTCCCGAGACCCGAAGAGTCTCGAGAGGATACAGCTGGAAGGGTCGAGGGAGGATACAGCTCAAAGGGGAACTGTACAGGGTAGGATACTGATTGAGCCATGTGATGATCTTTGTATCCTAAATGTATGTGCTATATGATTAGATGAAAAAAAGGCAAATGCAGCTTTTCCTGGGATTATGTAAGATGCTACATACTAATTCAGTAGCCAAAACATACAATTCCTGGTTCATAATTTTGTTTGAGAAAAGCCCACCTCCCCTTCAGGAAGAAATAGGCCTAAACTGCTGTCATGTCAGGTCAGGCATCTTGTGCAGCAGGTCCCCTCGCAACGCGAGTGACATCATGGTGTATAACATTATTAGAGTCACTTTTTCCACAAATATAGAACATGAGAGAGATACTGACTTTCAATGTTATTTTAATGGGGTGATTGTTTTTCGCTTGGGAAGATACTGGGTGTTGCTAGTGTAACATTATCCATGTGTTCTGATTGGACAGTTTGAGTATCCTCCCTTATTTTGGTGTCGGTATGTCCTTTGAAATACACTGTATGCCACAGGACTAAAAATGCAGTCATTACTTTGTCCAGATCATCTGAAAATACTAAATTTTAAAATTACATGTAGATCAATATGTGGATATGTCTGCTTAGTAGAGAACTAGAAAGTTGAAAAAATGTAGCTTTTTATAATACTCTTTATAACTGAAAGAAAAAAAAATACAGGGAGACATTTTGTGCGTGCACATTTTCACAATTTACATCTTGCTTCTCTGCAGAGGAATGATGCAGAATTAACATGCAATATATATTTGGGTATGAAATCCTGCAGATTAGGGATATATGAAGTTCAAAGGCCGACTACTACCATGACAAAGTTTGTGGAAAGAGCAATCATCACAGTCACACACTACCAGGGTTTTAGTTCCAAGGTGATGCCGTTTATTCCTCATAAATTGCTGTTTATAAGTTAACTAAATAATATACTTTTCAATGTCTGAAATGTATGATATACAATGACATATCTGTCTCATAGCATGCTGATAAAATACTTTTTTTAACAATATTGCAGTGTCATACAGTAATAATAATGTGCCTTAATGATTAAAACTTGGAAGCTAGTAATATGGAGCAGTGGGAAGTAGGTTTTAATGTATATAGTGTGACTGGGTGGTGCTGGCTCATACAAACAGAGACTCAACATTATTTTAGTAATAATATTTAATTAATTCCTATGATATGTGTTGAGGAAAATGTTTGGTACAGCTCTAGATCATTTTTATACATAAACCATGATGATATATAATTGTACGAGAGGTAAGAATAACCCCCCACCAAGGATTTAAAATCCACTACCATTCGGGCTGCCCACAGAGAAATGAAAACATAACATAGACCATGGTTAAAGAACCAAGCATAGGACTCCATTACTTCTTTGACACCTCCAGAGCAGCTAGGGTGCTGCTGTCTGATATGCAACACAATAAAGTCAGCAGATTAAAGCTTAATGATATTTTTTTTTTTTTTTTGAGAAGAGCCCACCTCCCCTTCAGGGGGAAAAAAAAAAAAAAAAAAAAAAGATATATTTAATTGGTCATGTTTGATTTTTTTTCCCCAAGTATAAAAATAAAATGTTGCCAATTTACTTGATAAATTTTCCATATAATCAAACTCAACAAAATGAGAGACCAAGAACTTCCATAATACCAAAAAGATACAATATGAAACAATTCAGGAGATTCCTTTCTTAAACCCTACAATATAAATTCCCTCACCAATTTGAAAATAAGTCATTTATGTATAAGGTAAAAGATACCTGTTTTAGTTAATGAAAAGTATATGCCAGACTTGTTCATTTAAACAAATAAATACTCATTCCTGCAAAGGATTTATTAGTTATGCAAAAAATTGTATCATTAACAACTATGAATCTGCAATATTGATAATTGTCATATTTGCACCTCCAATGCCAAATTTATCTTGATGTTATAATTTACATAAACATTATTTTGACTTGAATGTATATATTAATTAACACTAATAATGATACTTGATAGAATAGTATACTTCAGTACACACTGCCATCTGTACATGGTTACAATGTAAATTCAACTGACAAATTTTCATTGAAGTGTAACATTTTAGGGTGTCCTGCATGGCAGAGACTCCTTGGAGTCTTAATGCAGTCTCTCCCTGGTTTTTTAGAAAACAATCTATCAATCTGGATCTGGACGCAGTCTCTCCCTGGTTTCTAGAAAACAATCTATCAAACTGGATCTGGACTGTAACATAAGACTAAATAAATTTCAATCATTCATTCATTCATTCATTCATTCAGATAGCAGTATGGAGTACTAGCTGTCCAAGTGTCATGTCTCTCTCTCTCTTTAACATGAGTAGAAATAGTCACAGAAATGTGCATTTCCATCTCAGTATGTGTAGCGCCTGGGTCTTTGTGTAACTGACGGGTGCAAGTTGTCAACAGCAAGTTCCATAGTGAGTCTGTTTCAAATTTCCAAAGGACCCACATCTTTGCGGTGCATGGACTCATGCCATGCAGATTCTTAGGTTCTTTGAGATATGGACTCAGCAATAGTACACTCTTGTGTTGTGAACATTTTGTAGAATCAGACTTAGACACCTGCAAACGAACAACATGAAGGATGGGACTATATATTGACAAAGCTTCAGCTGCTGCTGGGTTCAACTGCTACGTCGACCTTGGGTGCTTGTTATTTAAAGCTATGCCCTACTTTATTTTAGTTTTTTTTTTCCTCAAGCTGATGAACTAACAGCCGAACATGATACAAAAAAGCCCTTAAATTCATAATCATTGTTGCCTGTAAAAGCACTCAGGGCAGACAGTATTGGATTAATCCTACTGTGGTTTGTGTAACAGCGTTAAATGACTTCACACTTGGCTGGCATGGCAGGTCTTTTGATCTCATTCACTTTGATTGTCTGTGTAACACCAGTAGCTTGCAGCCTCATGGGCCCATGCTGGCTGTGCAATATGGGTCAGCCCCACAAAGCAAACGGACACAGTTACAAACAACTCTTGTTTAAAAACACAAGGGGTTGTGGAGATTAGCAGGCAAACTTCAAAAATGAATAATGTAGAAGTATATCATAGGCAGTTTGTAGCTTTGAAATCTATAAGTGATGCGGAGACTGATTTACTGATGACTGCTGAGACACGCTATGGCTTTGTGCATGCAACTTGCAGGGAAAGTGACGTTACTTAATGTACATAGTTACATCATAGAGGAGTGAAGCATGTTTGGGATGACCAAAAGGAAAGCTGTGTGACCTCAATGTCAGTGGGATTTAATGATGTGATCATGTGTACAGCAGATCATATCTTTGTTTTAAAAACTCTAATTGATAAATATGTTAAGAAAGGAAAAGGTCAACCCTTTGCATGTTTTGTTGATTTTCAGAAGGTCTTTGATAAGGTGTGGTGGGCTGGTCTGCTTTACAAACGGCAAAAGTTAGGTATCAACGGGAAGTTTTATCAAGTGGTCAAATGTATGTATTACCATGTGAAGGCATATATTAAAATTTGGCAAAAGAGAACACACATGACAAAAACTAATATAAGTGTCAAGCAAGGTGACATAATGTGCCCAACCCTGTTTAACATGTATGTTAATGATATGCTGGGAGTTAATGAGGATACACCAGTGTTATCTGACCAACCAGTCAACTGCATACTGTACACAGATGACCTAGTTATACTGTCTACATCTGTAAATGGGCTACAAAGACAGCTAGATAAACTATACCAATGCTGTTCTGAGTGACACCTTGACATTAACATTACAAAAACTAACATAATAGAATTTAACACACTTGGCAGGGCTGGGTCCAGCATCCTCAACTATGTCAGGTTAACAATTGATATACGTTTTTTTTTTGTTTTGATAATTGATAATGTCAAACAATACACAATGTTGGTATCACTATATCAGCAAGTGGTAGCTTCACAGCTGCAATAGAACATTTATGTCAGAAAGCTCAGAAAGCCCTATTTCATCTGAAAGGTTCAGTTAGCAAGTGCTCTCTTAACCCAGCGATTTTTTGACCATCTTATCAAGCTTATCCTAATGTGTGGGTCTGAGGCATGGGGAGCAATGTATTCCAGTGGAAATAAAAGGTTAACTCACTTTGCCAAGAAATATATTGGAGGGTAAATTTGAATGAATACAATTGTCATTTTGTAAATATATTTTAGGTATTAATGGGAAAGCCACAAATATGGCTGTTTGTGGGGAACTGGGTCGGTATCCCATATACACCAGCACGTGGAAGCAAATTTTGAAATATGCTAATCACATTAAATCAAGTGAGGTTAATAGTCTACTGCAGGTGGCATATAAAGAAGCCTTGCTTGTGAAGGATGTTTGCAGGACCTATTTTCACAACATCAATAATGTGCTGGGTGACTTTGGTCTAGACTTAGAAAAACACAGCCGGGATAAGGTTGCCATAACAATGGAAAAGAATTTGAAAATACATGGTTTCAGACACTAGATAAGAATAAAAAGAATGGTTATCAGGGTAATAAGTTAAGATTTTATCAGTTATGTAAGGAAAAGTTTTGTTACAAAGATTACCTGGAAGACAAAAACACAAACCAAAGGATTGCACTCACAAGGTTAAGAACAAGTACTAACAAATTGTGCATTGAATCGGTTAGACACAGAAAGATTCCTGCTGAGTCAAGGTTATATGTCTAGTGCAACCAAGGTGCTGTTGAGGATGAACTGCATTTTACTTTTGATTGTCCCAGTTACAAATGTGTACAAGGGGACCCAATAAATACCTGGAACACAATCTAAACATTTTAAGTCATTGGATCGGCAACAGAAGATTTATTACATTTGTAACTCAACACCACAGTTGAAAGAGGCACTTGGTGTTTACATTCTTGAGGCCATGGAACTGAGAAACCCACAATAACATGGTGGCATTGTGAGACCCTTGTGTATATATTACCTGATATACCTAATTGCCTACACTTATTGTATACCTATTTATTTTCATTTGTATAGATATTATGCTCACTTGCAATGAAGTTCTCTGTAGTTTGATTAGTGTGGTTTGTAACTGATAGAGGGCGACACTCTCTGTACTGATAATTGGTATTGTGACTTTTGGCCCCTAAAGGGCGTAACTTGTCAATAAAGTATCTGAATCTGTTATGTTTGGCATGAAGATAAACTGTAGGACTAGACTTATGCAGTGGCGTGTGCAATGAAGTTTTCAGGAAACTTCACTTTGGCATGCCCCTGGTAAACCCAAGACATAAGGGGCCTGCTGTAGCAGACCCCGGTAATAGACTGGAGTTCACCCTGAGCAAAATGGAAAACGTTGCAAGATTCTGTGAGTTGTGGGCCCCTATGATGTTAAACTCCAAATTCAAAGATTTCAAATAGTCAGACCAAACATCTTACTGGCCCGTTTTACTGGCACTAGGAGTGACACCAAACCAAAATAAAGTAAAAAGATGTCGATTCTAAATTACAATGAAAACAACTGTTTGACATTTATTAACAGAAAGTCCATTTTACCAATCTAAGGGAAGAAATTGGGGGTGATTTGGGTCGTTGGATTCCCCAATGTTTTCTGTGTTGCCATCATCATGTGCATGTTAACCTTGTACCGATACATGAACAGCGACTGGTTCCTGTAGGTATGGCTTGATTGTCCGCTCTTCTACTGCATTGCCCTCTCTGTTAAATCTTGTTCATCTTCATCAGAAAAAGTGCAGGATAAATTCAGACTACCATCATCATCACTCTCACTCTCACTGCTGAGGTTCTCCCATCTTGCCATGTCTGGTGCTTGTACTAATGCAGTTCTGCAGGTTATTGCACGCTAACTTGGAGAAAGGTTACATTTGTGATTTCAGCAACAGGCAGTTTCATGCCAGTGACCACGATCTGGTGGAAAGCCATGTAATGGCTTGCCAAGGAGGCTTATTTCAAGTGCATGAAAATTCATTATTTGAAATTAAGACATTTGTAAAAAATCATTTCATATCATATTATTTCTAAGACATCTGAACCCAAGCTTTAAGGAAAGTTAGACCTCATCAATCAATATAGCACTTTTAAGGGTATCTTTGGGCCCATCTTCTACAGTATAGTGCCCTTGTTATGTTCAGATATTATTATTATTTTTGTTTTTATATTTTTTGGCATTTTTTTTCCTTAAAAGGTTTATATATTAATTTATTTTTTAATTGATTACATATGTAAATAGATTAAGACAATGTTCTTTTAAGAATGGATGAAATAAGCAAATTTGATTGAGTTTGGTTCTTGAGTTCAAAATTCCACCATATTTTTTTTTTGTGATGGTTATCCAGTTACATGTCATCAGAACATAAGGCCCATGAGCCTCTTGTTTAAAAATTAGATTTTGAAGTTTTCATTTTGTCAAAGCACCACATGGAAGTCTCTTTGTGCCTTAACTCAAATCACCCAAAAGCCCCCTGCCATAAATTGTCATCTGTCTTAATGTTTTACTTAAATTTCTCATCAAGGGTCAGCCAAAATTACCAACATTTTCAAAAGTGTACACAGAGTACTCTTTCTTATAACCCGTCCCTCCCCCAAAAAGAGTACTCTAAACATGTTGATCTTTGAGTAAATATGGATCAAAATTAGCTAAAAACGTACATTGATCTGGACCACCACCGCCACCACCACCCCCACATACTCTATGCAGTACTGTGAAATTGCTGATAAAAATTGCTGACCCCTTATCAGACAACATTTTTGGTGATATTTGTATCTAAGACCATCCATGATGACATGACTGGGTCAGTAGCTTCCCTTGGTGTGGGTTGGGCACACTGCACCCAACCTGTAGGTTTTCTATGAAGGGGGGTAAGGGGGGGGGGGGTTCGGTACACTGGTACAGGTAATTATTTTTCTAGAGTACGCAGTACAGAAAATAAAAATCTTTACAAATTTTGGATAGTATGAAGTACGTAAAACAAGAGAGCTTCCAGTATGCCAGTACGGTAAATAAAAAGCCCCAGTATGCCAGTACGGGAAACCCCTTACCGACCCTCTTCTATGTGTGGTTCAGGCACACTATGTCCAAAGCCTGGGGAGGAAAGCTGTTGAGCTGCACCATTCTTCTGGTGTCTGCTGCCTTATAGTCAGGGTAGCCATGCTAGTACTTGAGTGAAAGGGTGGTGGACAAATACTAGGACATTAGTATCATTATGTCTATTCACAGTGCATCCACTTCTGAAGATTTGAACTGGCAAAGAGGTGCTGGAAGTCAAATTAAAATAAGATCAGATAACTTTATTTCAGACACTTAAAAATAGGTCCATAGTATAAAATATACACAAATTAAAAAAGCGTGGCAAAAATGTTGTACAGTCTAAGTGTTGCCTTGTTCAATGTTTTCCTGTGTTTTGTTTTTCACTGGATCTTTACTTTAGCAAAAGACAGTTTCAGAATTGTAGAAATGCTAATTGTAGTAGCATAACTGAATCAATGATGTTCCTCGACTATATGGACACTCATGCCGGGAATACATGGACAATAACATCATAACACCATACCATATTTGGAAAGACCACACATGTAATTTTCTGGGGAAAAAAAAAATTGCCTCAATTTTATGTTTAAGCTGTACACTAGACTCAAATAAATTTGAGTGAGCCTCCTGTCCCCTGACAAAGGGCCACCCTGGGCCCAAAATGCGTTCACGGAGAGGCCAGTGCATTCTCTCATTAAAATGTTTATTCACTTGTTATTTATTACTCTTAGATTGCTAGGTGTTGTTTGCTCCATTGAACATTATTGGTATTAGGCCGGTCCCATCAGTGTGAACTCTGCATCTTTAACAAATCCACCTGGGCATCTATTTAACCCCCTACATTTTAGGCTAGTGTGTTGTCCAACTATTTTAACTGGTTAATATATATATATATATATATATTATATGAGAATAGAGCTGGATGAAAACAGCTCTTCCTTGGCACCTAAGACACAATGATTTGTATTTTTGCATGTGGCAAATAGGATGGTCATACTATTACATATATACATGTCTCTGTGTGTGTATCTTTGCCATTAGAATGATTATCAAGGTAGTAGATGGGATCTGTTCCATGGATCTGCATGTTTTTTTTTCAATAGACACGATTCCATATGAAAAAACCTGACAAATATATTGATTAGCCCTCCTCGATGTGTTTAAGGACAATGTAACAACTTTGTGAAGGCTAACCCCATAAGTTGTAAGGAGTTAGCATGTCTCACCTGTATGCTGAACATGTAAAAAAATTGTCAGGTAGATTTAATTCTGTCAGACCGGTTTGTTCAGTGTGTCAGTAGTTATGCTTCAGACACACAGGGGACCGCAGTTTTTCACCATTTATATCATAAGGTTTCGTGCTTCAAGGAAGCTGAGCCATTAATAGTGCAGCACATGTAAAGCTTCCACTGAGCAGAGCTGGCATTTTGTTCCCATTCACCAGTATACTCATTCATTTTTCTTTTTGACAAAGGACAGAATTAATTGGGAGGCCATGCATATTCCACATCCAAGTGTCCAGTAATGCTGCACGTTTCAGTGCATCATTTCAAGGCTGATACAGCTGCTGCATACAAAACTGGGAGTGGCATGGCTAGGTGCCAACATTAGGAAAAGTAAAAAAAAGAAAAGAGAAAAAAATTGAAACTGTGTTGAAAGTTTTATACCTTGATGAGGCTTCAGCATGAGAGGTTTTTCACCCTGTGCCTTTTATCATTTTTAAAAGCTTCAAAATTGACTAATAAACCCTTGCCTACACATTTCATATCAAATCAAGTCTTTAGTATAATACAAGTAGTACAAGAACAATAAATATGATTATAGATTTGAAACCCTGCAGGGTTTACTGACTCCCTAGATATTCAGGAACATAAATCACAAAAAGAAAGTTACTAATATATCAAGGTTAATATGAATTCAACTTAATTAAACAATAATCAAAGTCAAAGACATTTGACACAAACAAGACTAACTTGAGGGAACATATACAAACTTTGAAGTCTTGTTTTTTAAACATGAAATAAAGGTAATTGACATAATTATGGGTTATCCCATGGCTAGATCAGTATCCTACCCTGCACAGTTCCCCTGAGAGCCTGTATCGTCCCAAGATCTGAAGGGTCGATGGAGGATATGACTGGAGGGGAAATTGTACAGGGTAGGATACTGATCTAGCTAGGGGTGATATATGAATCCTATGTAGCACAAGGGAAGTGAATTGCTCTGATTGGTCAATGGTTTTCAAGTGCCAGGGAGATATACAAGCCCAGATGTTATATCAATGCACACCCTGTATACTGCCCTGTTTAGTACCTTGATATTTGCAATTGCTCTGATTGGTCCATAGGTTTGAAGTGAATTGCTCTGATTGGTCAATTGTTTTCAAGTTCCAGGAAGATATATAGGCCTATGTTATTTCAATGCACAATGCCCAGGACTTTTAATAGAAAATAATGAGAGATTAGTGCAACAAGGGAAGATATGTAGGTTAAGTTTCTCTCTCATATTGTAAGTATCTTGTTTGTGAAAAATACCTACTTTACATATACATGTAGTCCATACTTGTTTAAATATTAAAAAAAAGAATAAATAAATGATAAATGAATTGATAAAGATATGGTAAAAAGCGAAAGGAAAAATATTGATGAAAGCATGCCAACAAAAGCACATGGACATCAATGCCAGAGTCCTTTGTAGCAGAGGACATGACAGTCTGTCATTAGTGTTTGCATTAGATGTATAACATAGAAGTGAGACTTTCACCCGTGTGTGTGTGTGTGTGTGTGTGTGTGTGTGTGTGTGTGTGTGTGTGTGTGTGTGGATACTATTTCTTGTTTAATTTAATGTTTAGCGATCATAATGTCCAAATGCATTTGAAAATATGTTTAAGTCAATTTAAAGATATCAAGGAGAATTGATATTTGCAGAAGGCAACCTTTATTTTTTATTTGGAGATATCTTAAGTCCATTTAGAGATATCTTTCAAATGGTTTTAAAATATCTTTAAATCCATTTAGATATATCTCTTCTAAACAGATTCAGACATAACTGAAATACATTTAGGAATATATCTGAATACATTCAGAGACACTCTTAAATCGATTTTAGAGAGATCTCTAAATAGGCTCTATCTAAACATATCTTAAAATGGATTTAAAGATATCTTCACATATTTAAACATAGTGGCTAAATATTACATTTATTTAAAAATATGTTTAAACATAACTGATTTAGAGATATCTGTAGATCAATTAAAGAATATATCTAAAATCTATCTGAAGATATTGCTAAATAATTAGGGATATGTTAAGATACTGAATAAAACAAAAATGGCATGTTTTCAAACACACACACACACACACACACACACACACACACACACACACACACACACACACACATTTAATTTACATATTTGTTAGCATGAAGCTAGAAGGATGTAAAGCCCTCAAATATGCTAGGAGCATATGATGTCGCCAACAGCTTGTCAGAACAGTTTTTGGGTTGGGCGATGTATTAGTTGGAGTAGTGTGTTTATGTGTCTGTCACAACCATTAAAGACTCTCTATGTGTGCTGAGCTCTCATACATGAGGTGCACATTGTCTTCAGTGATTATTTTGGCTTTACAGTGGTGGCTACAGTATTCATCATGTTCTCTGTCAGTTTTCTGTCTCAGTTATATGATTTAAGACGTTATTTCTATGTCCTTTTCATGTTACTGGGATTAGTTTCTGTTGGAGCTGTTAGAGAAAGTAGACTATGATTTGGAATGACCTGAATGGGCTGTCACTTGCATTCTGTGCTAATTTACTTCAAAAAACTTGCTTTCAAGTTTCTTGAGGGCCATGTTTGTCTTTTGGTGCGGGGAAGTGAGCATCATCAAGGAAGCCCTAGAAGGAGCAATAAAGGAAGTGATGAGTGGTGCTTCACTCAGGGAGATGTATGTCCTTGATAGGGGCAAATTGCCCTCTCAATAAAGGAGATCAGTTAGCTCATAGATTCTGGCATTACAAGCACTGCAACTTCCTGGGGATATTCCGATGTTCATAGTGTAGACTGTGATGATGTGTTGTAAAGTGGTTATATCAAAAACTGGCTAATTGCAATTATATCAAAAACTGGCTAATTGCAATTGTTGTTCAACTAGGGGGACATCATATTTCAGCATTTTATTTTCTAGTTACGAAGTTGAAATATTTTTGCAACATTTTCCCAATGTAAATAAGTAGTTAGGAAGAAGGACTGTGTTTGATCAAGCTCAATGCCACACTGTTCCTGACACACAGGTGTTGTCCACTCCGCTGAATGCCCATTACCCAAGACCTTTTTTATTGGGGGGGGGGGGGGGGATAGAGGGTCATGACTTTTTTTATTCCTTTATATAAAACACACATAAAAACAAAAAACAAAACAAAAAATGGTTTTTCTTTACAAGGTTATCTGTTTTGTACTGGACTGCACAGTGTAGCATTAAGGAGACCATATGTTATGTACATTTTGCAGTGGGTTATGCAAATATCAAATAATGACCAAGACTCTAAATAGTCTCACCATCTGGCATTTAGCATGCAATCTGTGCATTTGGAGGAGCATGATATATTGGGTGGGTCCCTGTTTACTTAAACAGTATCCTGGATAGGTGTAAAGGACAGAAAAAGATCATAACTGTTGAGTTCAAGAAATGTATCAGGCTCTGCTATCTGGTGGCTAAACATAAAAAGATGTGTCCTTCAGAAAGGTCCGATAGCCAATGAACAATAAAAAACAGACATGCATGGGGGGGGGGGGGACTGTTGAAACAAACAGCTGATTTCCTCCAACTTACTGGGATCATTCTGTTGATCCTAAAGACAAACTAAAGCTTTATTAACTTGGCACCGTCTGTCTTCTTGTAAAGTAACACGTAAGCACATATTAGTCTTATATCTTTTGAAGTGGCAAAACTATTGATAATTAATTCACTGCAGCTAGAAATGTAGACAGCTTGTAACACTGTTTTCTTGGGTATTGATGGCGCCAGATTTTTCATTACTTGAAACCACCCATGTGCAATGTATATGGCATTTGGGCATTGATAATGTTTTTTTTATCCATATAATATCCACATGAGTGCACCTCTATCCATTCAATTTGGTTTCCTTGTTACTGAGATATTCACTGTTTTGTATATGTTACCTATGGATCCACAAGACCAAGACAGGTACACTTGTTTCTCTGACAAGTTTTCCATAATTGGATTTTTTTTTTTAATGGACAAGTGTCTTATTTTAATTTTTTTTTTACATACAGCTCTTTGTAAACATTACCATGAGAAAATAATTGTCTTGTACAATTGCATTAATTCTCATAAATTATGGCAGAATTACAGAGGAGTAATTTTCATTTGGTTGTAAATCAGCCCATCTGCCACAAAAAGTGGTCATATATGTCAGGTGGTCTCTCATGACAGGTAAACAGACTTGTGGAGAATAGCATTTAGGACTCTGCAGAATGGTCTTGTAAGAGAAGTTGACAACCTATGACAGCGGGGTGTGTCAAGACAGGGATTACTGTAAAACAGGAATTGTCAAGTACGTGGCTTCAGTCAACAACATACCTGATGGGTATGCGATTACATCCTGATAAAGTAAAGCCTCTCATATCTGGCTGACTTGTGTCAGTAGACTTGCGTATAATTTTAGTCACCCTGTATGGAAATAAAAAAAACAAACAAACAAACAAACAAACAAACAAAGAAACAAACCCAGAGTTCTCTATGCATTGCTTTTGTAAACTCTCTCAAACACCAAAGCCAGATGGTGACATTAAATTCATAATTTGGTGCACTTCCATTTTGGGGATTTAGAAACTATAAACCTGAATGGAATAACCAGCACAGTTGGTGTGTATATCATTGTTTCCAACAATGAAAAGGGAGAATTGTGATTAGTGCAAGGCAAGTCTGAGTCAAATTATTCCTTGATGAAACTGTTTTGTAGCCGTTTAGTAGGAACAGTTGCTTTACAAATGTGGCTGAGTGATGGGTGACTGTTTAGAGAAACACATTCAAGTAGGGAACATGTGAGTTGCATTGATGAAAACTGCCTCCATCTCACAGGCTAGTGCCAGTCTGTCTTTTGTTCCTTTTAGTACTTGTGAAATTGTATGAAACTCAAAGATGAAAAAAAAAAATAGTGACTTTTTGTTTGGAATATGCACGCATAGAATAATTGGGGAAAAAAGTTGGCTAATTAAGAGAAGTTAGAAAAGATGGGCATTTCGTGGCATATGTATGTGGCAATGAAGATCATGACTGTTAAAGTAAGGTGGGTAAGCAAAGACAGTAGGTATCAACATTGGGACACCATGCAGCTTTGGTTGTATAAGCTCATACTTTGCTGATGTTCTTAACAGACGAGTTCATGTTGGGTCAGCTCTGTTCTCAAGTAAATTGCTGCTAAGATATTTCAAAGCCTGCGGGAAGTTTCCTATGAAATGGTTGATGAGTGCTCAGCTAATCAGATGTATTGGTCAGTGATGTCTAGCAGGTGTTGGCATGTGATGCCTCAGAGTCTCCTGTAGTGCCAGCACTTGAATCACTCAGCTGGCTCTTCTCCCACACACAAGCACCTGCTTGTGCACCAGCCCTGCAGCTCTCACACTCTCCATCCACCTAGCCAAGTCTGCATGTGCATTGGCACCCTTCATGGACAACCAGTTGCAGCACTATGATACATGCATACTGGTACCCTTCATTGATAGCCAGTTGTAGCACATACATGAATACTGGTACCCTTCATTGATATCCAGCTATCATATATACATGCATACTGGTACCCTTCATTGATAGCCAGTTGTAGCACATACATGAATACTGGTACTCTTCATTTGCAACCAGTTGTCATTTAAGAATTGAACTCCCACATTTTGAGTTGTATGGACGAAATGACTATATATAGGGACTGTAGAGGCCATTTATGTCAGTGGCTCAGGCAGAATGACCTCAACAGCCCCATCTGTCATTTCGTCCATGTGAATTGAAATGTGGGCATTCAATACTTACATTTACATTTATCTGAATAAGTATCAGTTTAAAATCTGCCACAAAACTGTTAAAATGTTACTAAATTCACTCATGAATACTGGTACCATTCATTTACAGCCACTTGTCATATTCATGTGCATACTGGTACCTTTCATTGATAGCCAGTTGTACATGTATTCTGGTACCCTAATTGCAAGCTAGTTGTTACAAGTATCAGCACCGTTTCTTGTGAGACCGTTGCTGTATTTATATATTGGGAGCCTTCCTTGACAGGCAGCAATAACACACTGGCACCAATCGTTGACAGTCAATTGTTCATGTTTTACCTCGGGTGGAGCCAGCTGGTGTCTCCTTCCACTCACTTGTGAATCAAACACTTCTTGTATCCCACCCAGGTATTTTAACCCATCAGGTACTCACTCATAGTGCAGTGATGAAATTTCTCACATGTATGTGTGTCTGGAATTGAAGGAGAATTTCATACATTCAGATTCCTTGTGGGAAGACCTGTACAAGTGCATTCTAAGTATAAAGGAGTGGAATTCTTTTTCTTTTTCCCTCTTTCCCGAAGTTGCTTAAAGGCCAGCATGAGCACAGTCAGTAGAGAAGTACAACAACTACTGGCCAAAATACTGACAACTTGTGGCAGTGGGTGGGTTAACATGGCAGCTGCCTGGTATACATCACTGGTCTACATGTCTCTGCTGTAAAACATACAGGTCCACATCACATCCATGTTAGCATTCCTACCATATCAGTTAGATCACAACAGCTCCTACCTGCATCCATATTTATACTTAAATGGCAGAATTACCTGACATTTATTCTCTGCATATTCGTACCAAGACACACTGATGCTTGTGTCCATATACATTAAATTGCCAAATTTTTAGTGCTGAAATTGTTATCGACCAGGCATATTTTAGTTGATGAGATGAGAGTCTGACAATAGATTGCACACTCCGGATCCTATCATATATAATTATATCCAATTGTATCAACTAAGAAAAGATATGTCAACTAGAAAAAGCTGTACGGAATTGATATCAATTGTATTAACTAGGACAAGGTGTATGGGATTGATATCAATTGTATCAGCTAGGGCAAGCCGTATGGGATTGAAATCAATTGTATCAACTCACAAGCTGTACAGGATTCATAGCAATTTGATCAACTAGGACAAGCTGTATGGGATTGATATCAATTGTATGAACTAGGACAAGCTGTATGGGATTGATATCAATTGTATGAACTAGGACAAGCTGTATGGGATTGATATCAATTGTATGAACTAGGACAAGCTGTATGGGATTGATGTCAATATGATCTATGCAGAAGTTCCCCAGGCGGGGAAACCTGGTAGCAGTCCCATTATGAAAGCGACACATGCAGACTGATTTTGTTTGCAACCAGAGGGCGCACTGTACACCTTCTCCAAAGTGAGCAGGACATGTCATGGTCATAATAATGCATGATGACAGACACGAATCTTGTCAGTGTCAACATGAACAGAAACACAGGAATAAACCAAAGACAGGAAGTGTATGGAAGTTTACTGTCGCAGATCGTTGGTGGAGGAAGTACGGAAACCATTGATTGTTAAAATGTTGAATGACAAAGTAAATTATCATGGCAACCCATCACTCAGTTGTATGGTGGACATTAATGTCAATACCAGGAAGAAATGTCAAACTGACAAGTATCTATGAATGAAGGATATAACATTCATCCCATCCCCAGTTTTTTTACCCCTCGGCCCATAATAGGTGGGAGGGGCATTGTCGTCACCTACGTGTCCGTCCATCCATGCCTTGTGAACACCATATCTACAAAAGTACTCACTTTAGAGACACCAGATTTTTATCATAGGGGGGCCATTGAGGTGTTTCAGGTGCCTATCAAAAAGTAGGTCACTAGGTCACAGTACTACATTGAAAAAAAAAAAAACGGCATTAATACAATGCTTGAAAAAATATTGAATGCAGCTTCATCAGTTATTTAATTATGACAGTTGGTCGTCAGGATGCCTGAGACATCTGTCAAAAACTTGGTCAAATATTTAGGTCACAATGCTGCATTGAGGAAAAATGGCCGAACCATGATTTATCTAAATAAAAATAAATTACTAATTGTAGCTGCAAAAATTATTGGTGACAGTTGGTCCTAAGGATGCCTCAGCACCTAGTGAAAACTAGGTCACTGGGTCACATATTTAGGTCACAGTGCTGCATTGAAGAAAAATGGACCTTGTCATGATATGTCTGCTCATTGCATTTGCACCAAAGCTTTGTCATTAGGTCAAACAGAGGTAGCCACCTGGTCTCACTTGCAGGTACATGGTCTTCACCTAAAATACCATTTCCCAGTTATCAACACTGGCTGAGGGGTTTTCAGTCTCTGTCTGGCTTCTAGTTAGACGTTCCATCAACTGATATTACTTGTTCTTTTAAATGCTGTTTCAGCCATGGCAGATTCTGGTTTTTTGTTCTTTTTGTTTTTTTTTTCCAAGACATCAAGGCCCATGTTTCACTCTTCATTACTTGCTGTATTGAATACAATGGTACCACTGTAATGTTAAGATTGGGTGGCCTGCAAATTACCCAGAAACCTATGCACGCTTCGCTCTGATATCAGAATCTCCACTGGGGTTTCCCCACTTGGTGAACTTATAAAGCACAGATCATATTGTATCAACTGGGACAAGCTGTATGGGATTAATATCAATTGCTGCGTACTCCATGTATCCACACACTGCACCAGATGATGAATGCAACATGACACAATGAAAGGCAAAACCCCAAACCTAGGTCCCATTACAGATATGAAATATATAACTTCTGCACAATGGTGAAAGGGCTGAAGAAATACTTTCTGTAGAACATGTCAAGGATTTTGACTTGTTCAGATGATAATCAGAGTGTAAAAAAGGTAGAACTTAACAATGGAAGTGATAAGTGGCCCAGTGTCAGTGTTCTTTGTATACTTGTGGGATTTGGTTTGCTTCTTTGTGAAATTAAATCCAAATGTATTTGTTATGTCCTTGACTATTAAACCAGCTGTGAATGGAAAGTGAACAGTGGTATAGTTATGCAGAACACAAGAGCCAGTAAGAGGAGAAAAGAACATAAAGTGTTTGGTTGATGAAAGTAGGAGCTTAATCAAGAGAGGGGACTCGTATGGCAGCTAGTGTGACAGTACGAGGCATGCAGGAGGGTTGCTCACAGGGAGACGAGCTTGATGAAGAGGGCAGACTCCTATGACAGTGTTCTGGTAGGAGGCAGTGGGGTTGGTTACAGGGAGGCCAGCTTGATGAAGAGGGCAGACTCCTATGACAATGTACTGGTAGGAGGCAGTGGGGTTGGTTACAGGGAGGCCAGCTTGATGAAGAGGGCAGACTCCTATGACAGTGTTCTGGTAGGAGGCAGTGGGGTTGGTCACAGGGAGGCCAGCTTGATGAAGAGGGCAGACTCCTATGACAGTGTTCTGGTAGGAGGCAGTGGGGTTGGTTACAGGGAGGCCAGCTTGATGAAGAGGGCAGACTCCTATGACAATGTACTGGTAGGAGGCAGTGGGGTTGGTTACAGGGAGACCAGCTTGATGAAGGGGGAGACTCCTTATAATGGCAATGTTAGGGTAGGATGCAGTGGGGTTGGTTACAGGGAGGCCAGCTTGATGAAGGGGGAGATGCCTATGACATTGCATTGGTAGGAGGCTGTGAGGTTGGTTACAGGGAGACCAGCTTGATGAATGGGGAGATGCCTCTGACAGTACACTGGTAGAAGGCAGTGGGGTTGGTCACAGGGAGGCCAGCTTGATGAAGGGGGAGACTCCTATGGCAGTGTAAGGGTAACAGCCAGTGGGGTTTGTTCACAGCAACAAAGTAAACTAACATTTGACTCTGTCTTTATTCTCACTGGTAGTTTTTAACTTTAACTACCTTGGGTCCAGTTTTTTTTCTCTGCCCACAGCTCTGACCCTGGCCTACATCTGAGTATATCCAGCAGTCTTATAATAATGAAGATGTGGATTAATTGTACTGTAACTTCAGCAAGTACTGGCATATGTTTTAATCAAAATGTTTTTGCAGTCCACACACCTATATATATATATATATATATATGATACTTGAGGATCTACTACATGTACATAAGTACTTAAGCTGTACTCTGGGACTGGTGCATTTGCATTAGTGCCAGTGGGAGGCCAGCTTCAGTCTTCAAGTTTATCACTTCTCAGCCCACAGTGCCATGGATAGCATACTTATTACCTGTAACTGCCACAGTGCAAATCATTAGCACTTCTTGGTCACATGCAATGCAAAGTACTGGTATTACTCAATAATTGGCCGAAATGCAGATTCAAATGTCACCTCTTTCCTGCAGTCCAAACTCTTACCATTTTCCCCATAACACAAATTATTACTAATTCTTGGCCACAGTGCAGATTATGACCAATTCTTCACAGTGCAGAGTCTCGCTGATTCTCACCCACACTGCAAATTATTACCAATTACCGTACTGGACGGCATAATAGTCGCAGCTGGAGGGGTAAAATAATTTTTTCAAAGCCATACCTGCGACTATTATGCCGACTACAGTCTAAACTTCCCGGGGACTTAGCCTGGGAGGAAGTTTTCTTGACGATGGAAAAGACCGGTGGCCATGTTTGTTTACATTGCCGGTGTACATACATTGTGATCGTCGTCAAAAAGTCTCACTAATGCAATAAAATGTATAACTATAGGCTTACCCTTACTATAATCTGCGTATTCTTGTTCATAGTTTAATATGCAGACAGAAAAACGGGGGAAATACGCTCGATCAGTGTTCATAAGACAAGCATGCATGTTTGCCATGTGTTAGTCACATGACACAGTTGTGTTTATGCAATCTCGCGAGAGTCTCGAAAACGAGATTAGTCATGGCGGCACCCTAATGGAAACGCATGTGCATCATCCACGATGTTTTTGCAGCGAGATTTAAGAAATTTAAATGACACAATTTTAAAACAAATACCAAAGTTTGATAACTCATAATGTTTTTAAGTAGCTGTATGATAGCATTTACCCGCTGATAGCGAGAATCTGACACAAAACGACAGTTTCAACATGAAAGTGAGGAGCGAGATTCTAGTTCACTTTTCACATACCGAGACAAAATAAAAAGGCAACACAGGTGGATGTTTTTAAGTTTATTTACCTTCATTTTAACTTTATTCACCAGCTTTAAATCATAGATTTTTGTTCATTCCTTGTCATGAGCAGCCTGGTTATACTTCTTCATGGTGATATCAGGGAGACCGTTTTTTTTTTATTTTTTGGGGTGCGACTATTGTGCCGCACATACCTTGAGGTGTCTTATTCCCCCTCCACAGTTGGGGGTGCGACTTTTGTGCGGGTGCGACTATTATGGCGTCCAGTACGGTATTGGCCACAGTACAAATTCTTGCCAATTATTAACTGCAGCGCAAATTCTTACAATTTTTTTGTCAACAGTGCAAATTATTACATATTCCTGGCCACAGTGCAAATTATTACCTGTTGTTTGCCACAATGCAAACTATTAGCCATTCTTTATGAAAGTGTAAATTATTGCCAATTCCAATTTGGGCAGAGCCTTTCTTTTTACCAAGACCAGTACATTTCTGAAGATCGTGACTGCATTAAGTCCACTGATGAGGTGCATGTCTGTGTACAGGATCAAGCCAATCAGGTGCCACTTGTTGCTTGTCACATGCCATTACACATGCAGCTTGTGACTTGTCACTAACAACATAAAAAAAATATGTGCCGTCCTTTTTTGCAGTCAGTCTTGGAAGTCAGCACACAATGGCCAGTCCAGTGCAGCTCGTCACCTGTCACATGTCATCACATGTGCAACTTGTCATATGTCACTTCAAAATAATAAAAAAATGTACCAACCCTGTTTGTGCTCAGTCGATCTTTCAAGTTCAGCTTCCTGTGGGCCAAATTCTAATCACAAATAGAGATCAACTTATTTGACTGAAATTCCTATATTGGATTTAGACTGAAGAACAGTTGAGAATCTTCATCATTGAATAATCGACCACAGCCTTAGGCAATGGGCCTGACTCACCTTTGGCACATCGACATCCCATTGCCATCAGCCTAGCTGGATTATTACGCATTCCCCCTTGGGGACTGCATATAGGGTTTAGTCCCTATATCATGTGCAGCCACTGCTGTACATCTTATTTTCCTTATATTTCTGTCCCCTCTTGACCTATTGCCTCCTAATTTGCTACATATAATCTATGGGTCTGGGAACTTTTTCACATATAATATTATATAACCTTGAGGTCAAAGGTCAAGGTCAAATCCTTGTTGCATTTTTCTGCTGACTCCGCAGTTTTCACATATTGGTTTGTACCCTCTTAATGGTGCATTATAGGCCGGTTACTATTAAATTTCATTGGAAAGGACCTATGGGCTTTCAATTTGAATGGTTTATTTTAGATATGAGTGACTTTGAAAGGTCAAACTGCAAACATTTCTATTGATTACTAGGTAAGTCAGTGGGGATTGTAATGCTAATTCACATTTTCAACTTCAACAAATAATTGGCCAGAATCACTTCAAACTTGGTTGGGATGTACATCGGGTAGGTACAGCTACTAACTGTGTTCAAATGGTGATGCTCCAATGATTTTTGGATTTTTAAAGTTTGGTTCTTTGTTAGTTTTTTGTTTGTTTGTTTGTTTTTTGTTTTTTTGTTTTTTTGTTTTTTGCGTTTAAATTTTGCATTTCTGTTGATGAACATGTAGGTCAATGGGGTCTGTAATGGTAGTTCATATTTTGACTTCTTCAAAACCATAAACCAAATTCACTTGAAAACTTTTGGTACAGATACTCCATGGACTTTGGATATTTTTGTTTTGTTTTTTCATATGTTTGTGGATGACATTGAGGTCAAAGGTCAAGGTCACAATGTCATGCAAAACAAAATGGTTTCCCTGCCATATCTTCAAGTGGGACTGATTGAAGTCCATCAAACTTGGCCATTATTTACCCAGGTGAGGCTTCCCGCAAATTTGCTCAGAGGTGACTTTGAGGTCAAAGGTCAAGGTCAAACTTTCTGCAGAAGAATGGTGGCCCTTTTAGAGGTCAAGGTCAAACTTTCTGCAGAAGAATGGTGGCCTTTGGGGAGAGGTGCCTTCTTACTTGATGCATGCTTTTTGTGTGTACAAAGAGAGGAACTGCCATGACAATTATATTATGCATGCTCGGTCCGAGTGATTAGACAAAGTCCTGCAGGCAAAACACAGTACAGGTAACAGATATATGGCAGCACATGTTCTCCATGAAAGATTAAATCCATGTCAAAATTAATTACCATCTGCAATGTCCCTTTGTTAAACTGGATTGATCACACATATTTAAAGGGCTTCCACATCATTCAAATGGATGCAAAATAACTCTGTATCATTCAAAGAAATTGTATAAGTAATGCTGACAAATGTTTGTCATATATAAAAGGAATTCAATGTCATTTAAACAAACATAACGGTGAGACAAGAAATTGCATTGCCTCAATAATGTACTGTCATGTATGTACTTGAAGTTGAATGCAGATATATTAGTACCGAGGAAGTAAAAATGTGATGTATGAAAGCAGTATGTCCGTATCATTCACAAGATGCAAGTGTAAAGCTACCAAATACCTGTGACTTGTAAAGGGATTTTCATATCATTCAAAACAGTCCTTGTCATAAACACACTCCCATTCCACTCAGAGGAATGCAGAATTAATGTTGTGTTGAGAATGCTTGTGTTATGGAAATTGATTCACACGTCAATACAAAGAATACAGCACTAAAGCAAAGGATGTCTGTTGCTTGTGAAAGGGTTCACATAGTATATCAAGGCAGCCTGTATAATGTACAGCAGAGTCTACAGTGAAACCTGTTTTGAGAGACTCCCCTTAAGGCAGGCTAAAAGTGGTCACATAAGGCAGGTGGTCTCTCAATGGAGGTGCAATAACATGGGAAAGATAGCAAAAGGGACTTTGGAAATATGGTCTTAAAAGGCAGGTGGTTTTTCATCACAGTGGTCTCTCAAAACAGGTTTTACTGTATTAGGTATCACTTTTCTGGCTCTCTACAATGATATACATGTATTAAGAGCCTAAGTATGTACAGGAGAATCTATTAGATATCACTTTCCTGGCTAATGATATACATGTATTAAAGCAACCTAAGTATGTACTGGAGAATCTACTAGATATCCATTTCCTGGCTCCCTACAGTGATATATTAAGATGACCTATATATGTACAGCAGAATTGATAAGCTATTACTTTCCTGGCCCCCTACAGTAATCATCTTATCAATGCTATTTGTAAGTTTCGGGATGTCAAAAATAATACTCTGTTGAGCAAATGAGCATCTTGCTTGGTTAATAAACAATTTTTTATAGTTTCTTGTGTTGGAGTTATGTGTATCATTAATATTATTCTCAGTGAAGTGAAGTGCTAATAATATATCTGGTAGATGGCCATGTACAAACTTGTAATACAATTTAAGCCTGTTTAGTGTGAAAATATCTTTCACTTTGAGTAATTTAATTTACCTTAATATGGGTTCACTATGCGAATTGAATTTATTACAAGTAACGCATCTAACAGCTCTTTTTTCCAGCTTTTCAATTTGAGTGTGTTTAAAACCCCAGGTGAGTAAACCACAATTTATATGTGGTATCAAAAGCATTTGATACACTTAATCACAAAATATTTCTGAACAAACTGAAATACTACTGGGATAATGGCTTATCCTCAAATCTAATTGAGAGTTACTTGTCAAACCGTGAACAGTATGATGACTTTGATGACACAAACTCTGACAAACTCCCAATTCCAACTGGAGTACCCCAGGGCTCCATTTTGGGCCCTCTTCTTTTCATTATTTATATAAATGATATTTCAAATACAAGCAACCTTTTTAATTTTACTCAATATGCAGATGACGCCACACTTTCTACCAATCTTGACCTAGGTGATAATAATTTCCACACAATCATCAATAGAGAACTTGATAATATTAATTGTTGGCTGCAAGTAAATCAGCTTTCCTTAAATGTTGAAAATCCGGGTTTATGGTCTTCCATCAAACCAGCAAAGTAGTAAATATATCTGAAATCAAAATAAATAACATGGAAGTAAAACATGTAGACAATTTTAAATTTTTAGGGACAACATTAGATAAAAAACGAACATGGAGAGATCACTAAGATATCTACAAAAATACTAAGAGTAATTGGTATTTTAAACAAACTTAAATATTATCTCCCTCTAAATGTCCAAGTAACAATCCACTTCCACGGACAATGTATTAATACAGTCAAATAAAGTGAAATTGAATCTTAAGGCAGGCTAAGTATGTACAGCAAAATTATTAGGTACCACTTTCCTAGCTCCCTACAGTGATATATCAAGGCGCCCTCTATATATGTACAGCAAAATTATGAGCTATCACTTTCCTGGCTCCCTACAGTGATATATAAAGGCGGCATATATATGTACAGAAATGTTATTAGCTACCACTTTCCTAGCTCCCTACAGTGATGTATTAAGGCGGCCTAAATATGTACAGCAAATTTATTAGCTATCGCTTACCTAGCTCCCTACAGTGATATATCAAGGCAGCCTCTATATGTACAGCAAAATTATGAGCTATCACTTTCATAGCTCCCTACAGTGATGTATCAAGGCAGCCTAAATATGTACAGCAGAATCTGTGAGCTAGCTCTCCCGTTCCTGGCTTTCTACAGTGGTAACTAGTTAAGTAATGACACGCAGTGCATATATATGTGTTCAGAAAGGCCATGATCACATGATTATGTAAAATCTGACCTAATGATTATTTAAATAAAAATCATTGTATCTACAGCCACTTCTTTGATAAGAATTACAGTACAATGTAGTATGTGCACAGGAACACAGAAGTAACATACATATTACTTGTTAAACTACATTGCAAACTGTTTTACAACAGTTTGCATTGTAACATGATACCCCAAAGGTCACATTGGGTGTTCATGGACAAAAGGGGTGAAGCGTAAGTACACATGGGTGGCATGTGGTAATGGGCTGGGAGAGTAATTGCTATTTCCAATGAAGCCTTACAGCGCATCAGCTCTAATATCCATTTTGCTGGCTCATAACAGCAAAGTCCTTTATGTCATTATGGTGATGGAGAGGTGGGAGTATTCCTAACATGTATAGGCTGGTTTGAGACTGCAAAAGCCACTTCTAATGAAGACTGAGGGTTCAGTACCTTTGATTTCTGATCACTCACTTACAGCTGTCTGCATATCTGTGTCACTAAAGGGTTAAGGGTTGCATGGCCGTAGGCTGTTTGGGAGCTCAAGGGCCAGCTCCAATCAAGGTCAGACATTCAGTTTCTGCAATATCTGATCTGTGAACTTTAAAGTCCATGCAATGTTGCATGTCAGGATCAGGCTTCTTCAATTAAAGTACATATAGGTAGCTGACCCTGAACATGTACAGCTGACTGTCTTTGGGTCATCATAAAGGGGGATGCTCAGGTAATGTCACCATCTGTAAACAACATTGTGTCTGGACCAGACTGCACTAGAAGCCCAGCCTGGATTAGAAGATCAGTACAACTGTTGCAATGAACGCTTCAACATTGACTGGCTTATTATCATAGGCTGGGCATAATTTTGAATCTGAACACTTTTTTTTAGATTAAAAGTAAAAATTGACACAATGTTTTTGTGAGAATGCCCTAAAATGAGCTGAGTACAAAGCTTTTTGTGCGAATTTCAACAAATGTGAGTCAGCCTTTATATAAGGACTAAACACATGCAGTGCTGCCCTATGTTTGCATAGTTAGCTGGCTTTAACCCGTATCCAACAGATGTAAAGATATGCTGCAATTGTGTGTGACTGGGACAGTCAGCAGTCCCTGGCTTCACCTTTGGTTCTCAATGGCAGCAATACTTAGTTAACCCACATTTTCATATTTCCACTCTTAGTTGTCAAAAGTTTTAGAATTTGTATGTTATTTCGATGTGAGCAACACCTTATTACAACTGATTACCAATTTGGTTTCAAGTCCAAACATTCCACTGACATGTGCATCTATATTTTGAAGGAGGTTATACATATTTATCATACTCGGGGCAGTCACATTTTCCTGTGTTCGCTTGACGCTTCAAAGGCTTTTGATCGGGTTAACCATGCTAGACTACTTACTGTTCTTCTGCAAAGAAATATACCTATTTATATTGTACGTATATTGGCTGTATGGTATTCCAGTCAACAGTTATGTGTTTGCTGGGGATAATTTTTCTCTGATTATCTTTTAGTCTCTAATAGTGTACAACAGGGTGGGATATTGTCCGCTGATTTTTTATTTATACATAGAAAATTTGAGTAGGAAACTAATGAATACCAAAAGTGGTTGCAATGTAGCTGGTATTATGATTATTCATTTGATATATGCTGATGACTTGCTGATGCTTTGTCCCTCTGCCAAAGGTCTACAAAAGTTAATTAATATATGTTGTAGTTTTGCTACAGAACATGACAATTTATTCAATGGTAAAAAAAACTTACTGTATGTCATTTCAGTCATTATCTCTCCAGCTGCATAAATTACCTCATTTGTTTCTGAATGGGCAGATGATAAAATATGTGAATGACCTAAAATTTCTGGGTATAATCCTTTCAGATTCCTGATAAGATGCTGGCACAAAGCTATACATTGCTGACTTGTGCTGTACATACAATAAAAAAATTACTGTGCTGTGTTTAAATGAAAGTGAAGACAGGGTTGTTAGTTTGTCTTTACTTTGCAACCAAGATTGAGATGACCAAAATATCAGTGATCATGAGCAAAGTCATTCACTACACATACACCTCAATGGATAAAACATCATCAAAATATTAAAGATAATTATGTGGTATTGCCCAAGAGTATAAAAAATAAAAGAATTTTTATGATTAGTACAAGTACAAGACACAAATTTCCATGGATCCTTCTCATCCCAGTTCAACTGAATTCAATTTTTACATGTATCCCATTGAGTTTGCTAGTTGGGAGGACTACAGAGCGCTTGCCAGTGGTAGCCGGCATTTCCCAGCGTTTGTAATGCCGGTGTAGCAGCCTGGAAGTGACCCTGCCTAGATGTGACCCCCATCACTTCTAGGCTAGCCTAGAAGTGATCCCGGGTAACTTTCAGGCTAGCCTAAAAGGACCCCCCCCCCCAGTCCAAAAGTGACCCCCAACACATTTTACCATAATATTATGATTCAGATGAAAAATCATCAGTATAGGCTCCTACACTGGCAAACGCTGTGTAACGCCGGGAACCGCCCTGAAACGCCGAAACGCAACCATTACGCCAAAACAAGTTACTAGTGTGTGCATAGGCATACTGATTTTGGCCTAATTATCCTCCTTGACCTCCTTGATTAATTAATTAACAAAGTTTGTTAAGCAGCTTCCATATTTTCCCAACAAATTTGTCCAGCCCATATCTCTCAAAATATAACAGCTGGCCCTTTCAAATTTTTAGGGCAGGTACACCTTATGTAGTACATGGGTAGGTGTATATAGCACATTTTTTTGTGTCTTATTATTGTCCTTCATTAATTTATTAACAATGCTTGTTAAGTAGCCTCAAAATTTTCCCCATAATTTTAATTGCCCATGCCTTGAAAGATGTAACAGCTAGCCTTTTGAAGTTTTCAGGGTGGGAAGATGTCATATACTAGGTGTGCATAGGCATAGTTTTATATGGCGACTTTCTTGTTTTTCATTAAATAATTAACAAAGATCATTAAGCACCCTCATTTTTTTTTTGTTACCACATACATGTATCTCAGAAACTAGAACAGCTAGCCTTTTGAAATTTTCAGGGTGGATTTTGTGCGGCCATCTTTATAAAAGAAGTTGGATCTGATCAGATTTTTTGTATCACCATGACCATATATAAACAAATGGCAGTCTGATTGGATATTCATTAGAACTTGTTACTGGAGAGCAAGCAAGTTATCCTGTGACAGGTGTGTCTTTGCTGGAAACTATCTATGTTGTGTGTGTGTGTGTGTGTGTGTGTGTGTGTGTCTTGTGTCTGTGTCTGTGTGACTTTTGTCACAGGAATGGGTTGTGTGTCAGTTTTGATTGTCTATATCTCAGAAAATATAACAGCTAGCCTTTTTAAATTTCCAGGGTAGGTAGATTTTATACAGTAGGTGTGCATGAGCATAGTTTTATGTGCCTACTGGTCATCTGACCTCTGGTAACTGCATATTAATGTATCAATAAAAAGAAATTGTGGGTGGGGGATTAGCTAGCGTCAGTGCAAACTTGTTTATTTTTGCAATTCATGCAAAATGATCCTTATGACTTTTGTTGAATAAGACCTTCTCTACATTTCTATGTAGTTTCTTTATCAAAAACTGGTTCCATACACCCTAACAAAGTTGCCACTGGTAGCCGGGGTTAGTCGGCATTTCCCTAACAAAGTGAATGTATCAATCTGCGTTCTCTTCCATGTATACCTTTTATGTTCACTTTTTTTTTCACTGTAGACTTGATGCCGTTCCTGTATGATGTGTCTGAAATAAAACAACATACATGGTTACCATTAATTACTGATGGCTGTCTTAAATGTTGACACAGCTATTTGTGCATATATACTGCAGTTGAACTGATGAGAAGGTGTATAGGCACATTTAAGTTTATATGTTTTTGAAGTATGTGATCCTGAATACTTCTGGACAGAGAACATCTTGCCTGCTTTTGTTTCCAACCTTGTTCAGAGCAGGGATGAGATACTGAGCCGTGATCAGACAGTGCCTTGACTTCTGAAGAAAAAGTTACTCTTGCTGTTGAAAGAATAGTGTTAAATAGATTGACTCCTTGAGGGATCTTGTCAAAACTTGTAGATGAAGAGTTTGTGGAAGCACCAATGAATAAAATGAAGCAGTGTCTCTGTTGACTCTCACAGAGACTTACATGTGGTGATGAGATGTTAACTGATTCAAGGGTCGAGTTCACTTTCAGAATCTAAATGAGCAGAAGTTTTAAGACCGCCAATAGACTGCATCCTGATCATTGATTATACAATGTCAATGGCAAGTATGCCATTGCAAGATACCCATAAAGAGATATTTAGTGTTTGTGGGCAACTGTGCCGAGACTCTATCAGACACAACTTTCCTTGTGTAAATCTTTGTCATCTTGGGTTTCATTTGTACCAGTTGTCCTTTTGCTAACTGGAAGCCTCTGATGTCATCACAGACAATGTCAGCAGAGTGCATTCTCATCACCTAGCTTTATTGAATGCATGTGGCATATGTTTCTTATCCCTTAAAGCACTGATTTAAGATTGAATCAACAACTTTCTTTGGGACACTTTGCTTGCGTTATGCACATTTTCCCCAGGAAAGCTGTTGACTAAGACCACCTTTTGCTTTAGACTTAGCGGTCTGGTATTTGAATGAAATGTATCTTCATGAAGAATTTGAATCTATTATCCATTATATGTTTAACAGTAATGAGAAAACAGCTATAACAGTGATAAGCACTTTAAGGGTTAAGTCCTGTCTGCCAAATTTACACACACAAACCACATTCCTGGACATACTTGCTTAGTGGCAGTTTCATTGACAGAAAATTATGCTACAAGTCTGCCTCAGGACATACCACTTGTAAGCTGATGACAAAACTCAAACACCAGGTGATTTTATATTTGGTCAACTGCCACCAGATGTCACTCTAACACAGCCACTGCCGTGTGTGATGAGAAACCATGCACTCTGCGATCATGCACGGTCCTCCTATTGTTGATTCAGAACATTGTCAGTTAGCAAGTTTAGGACTTTGATTTCCTGATCATGTTTTGCTTTACTCAAACTTTCACTTTTCCTGTGTAAGTAAATTGGGGGGAATTATATTTAACAGTATCTGCTGTATTCATGGTGCATTGCATGGATATTGATTGAGAGCCAGACATACTGTTCGAGCTAGCCTCTGCAAAATGTATATTATTAAAAGTAGATGTACACATTCATTCACCCATTTTGGCACTGAAGTTTGGAACAACCTGCCAAACAATTTAGCACAACAAAGGGTTTCATGACATTTAAAAGAATTTTGAAGACATCAGGAAGATTTCAGCTAGAAATGTGTGTTGTGTGACTTCTCATTTTATATCCCATACATTGTCTTAGGTTGAATGTCTATTTAAATTTTTATCTACACTTGGTCACTTCAGCTGAGGAAAGCTAATGTTGTATATTAAGCTGTGTATCTTGTATTTTAAGGCTGCATTTATATAAAAGGAGTCATTATACAAACAGGTGCTGCAACAGTGCTAACTAACTATTCCATGCAGTTTTGAACCAAAGAAAAAAATAACACAATACGATATCAGTACACTCAATATCTAATCCAGCCACTGTCTACATTTAAACCTATGCTTTAGTTAGTCACTTCATCATATTTGATGCAAAAATTTGGAAACTTCAAGGCTTCAATAGTCAAGTGAATTTATAAATGGGTCATTAGCAGGAAAGCATAAAGCATTTTTCACAACCTTAAATTCCTGAACATACTTTTTGTGACAGAGACTGCCTGTTTTTACCCTGTGTTTGATAAAAACAAATGACCTGAATTTAAAGACAGTAAGAACATGAAATAATAGCAAATGAAATAACACAAGCTCTTGCTCATAATGATAAGACTTAGTTAAATTATATGAGCCAGTAAGTGCATTAATATACAGGGAAAAAGACAAAGTTCAAACTTTGTGACTTACCTTGAGGAAATGATTTCATATATGTGTTCACAAACCTTCACCTGTGTATCATGATTGTTATGCAACATGATTGTTAGGCATCATGATTGTTATGCAACAGCTGATACTTGGTCAATGGAAACTGTATCATGCAAGAAAGACATACAGCATATTAAATGAGGAATTCTACTTTGGGAGACATCTGCAGTAGATTTCATGGACTGGTCCAAAGTTGCTGGGATTATTTATTGTAGTATTTTTAAACTGTATGTATGTGATGAAGGGCTGCTAACTGGAAGTAATGTTTTGTTTGTTTTTCATTGTAGGTGAGTATTATAATGAAGGGTCTTGGTTGTGGGATAAGGAAGCAGGTAAGTGGAGTACTCTAACTATATGAGCATACTTTTCATGACCACACTAATCGTATTTTTAAACATTTAATTTATCTGTGTGAGGCATTCCTCAGAATAATTGTTAGCTCTAATTTGGTCAGTTAGATGTGCATGCAGTATTGGTGGCTATATATATATATATATATATATATATATATATATATATGCATCATCCATCTGTCTGTCATCTGTCCACAATTACATTTTCGACTTCTCCAAAACCTTTAATCAAATCTTATTCAACTTAATGGGTATCAACTATCAACTTTGGGTGTATTTCTACTATATTTATTCAAATGGTCACACTCCAGTGAATTTAATTTATTATTATTTTTTTTATTTTTATTTGTTGGTTCTTACAAATCTGCTTCTCTGGAACTGCTTGGCCAAATGCTTTGAAATTGCATGGGCACACTTCTAGGACCCCTAAACCTTAATTTGTTTAACAGGTGGTGCTGCAATTTTATTCTTTTCTTTAGTAGTCTCTTCTCTTCCTTTCACTGGTCTTCATTTAATGGATTTTGTGTGTCCATGGTTATTGTTGAACGCTAATAGGAAAATCCACATGATATTTCATTAAGTCCTATTAAAATTGAGTGTCGAGCTAAAGGTCAAACTGACACATATCATTATAATGGTGGATCCTGTCAATAATAATTTAAAACTGAACTGTATGAGTGAAAACCCATATTGCAAATAATGATAATGATCTTAAACAAAGGTGACCTTGATATAATGCTGAAGGTCAAGACCACTTCAGTCTATATGCATCCAGGGTCAGCTGAGCACAGGACTGTTACAGTTCTCTTGTTTGTTATTGGTATTTCTTGCTTGGAGTTGCCTCTTAAATCTTCTACTCTTATATTGACACATTTTTAGGAGGCGTTTTTTCTTTAGCAATAATTAAATTGGTAGTCAATGATGTTGATTCCTCAGACAGTTTATATCAAAGTGGAAATATTAAAGTCTGACTTTTGCATCAAATGGCAATTTAGCTCATTCATGACTTGGCATTTGATACCAAAACCACAGACCAATATAACTTAGTATTGGTTTTGGGTTCAATATATATAGCATCTTATATAAATTATGGTTTCTGTTGGTGAAATATTGGTGAAATTGGCTTTTTTTGTAGCACAATCATGGTAAATTTTTATTGAAGAAACATCATGCCACGTTGGTGTATTTAATGGATTAACATCATTTTAAACTAGTGGAATTTCTGAAAATGGTTTGTTTACTTGATTCCTTGGAGGTCCCTGTAAAGGCCTACCTAAAGTGATACTCTTTTGTCTTTTTATATCTTTCATCCTGCTGGCAGAGAGTGTTAACCCCATGCATTCTGACCCTTTCCAAGTTAACCCTAGTAAACCTAAACTGATGTATCAACACACAACTTTTTCCCATGAAAATGCCAGAAGTGGTCAGATGCTAATTAGTCCCCCGTCCACTTGGTGGGGGACTATAGGTTTGCACCTCGTCCGTCCGTCCGTCCTTCCGTCCGTCCGAAGCTTCTCCGGGCCATATTTCCAACACCATAACACCCACAGCTACCAAATTTAATGTGTTTGTACTTCCTAGGATAGAGGTGTATGGTGTGCCAAAAGTAGGTCACTAGGTCAAATATTATTGGGTCACAGAATACATATTTAGCTAATTCATCAATTGCCACGTTCATACTTATTCATTATTATGTGGGTTGTCTTTGCTGAATATTTAGCTTAGGCAAGGAGCCGCTACTCAGAGAGACGTGTACGGGTAAAAGGCTCCGAAACATGTTGAGTAGTTACCCGCTGAAGACCCTTTAATTTATTTGGGCTGATACAGCCTATGTCAAAATTTTACAGAGGAACGTGTGCAATATAGACAATAGTAATTCCATATATATACAGGTTAGACAGGGACAGGTTAGCTTATGGAGAGTAAAGAGTTCGAACTGCGGAATAGGATATTGACTACTAGGAAGTGGTTCTGGGCAAAAAGACACAAATACAATATGTATGAAAAATCTTGTCAGGGCCATAACTTTTTTGTCCTTTTACTTACAGTCATGAAATGTTACACAAATGTGAAGCTTAGTCTAAGAAAGTGTCATAAAGCAAAACTAGGTCACTAGGTCAAATATTTGGGTCACCACAATATGTAAATATACAGAAACAAATTTTGTCCGGCACATATCTTCCCTATATTAATGCTACCCCTTCAATTTTTTTATGGTGGGTAGACCTTAGGTAGTAGCTGTGCATAGGCATTGTTTTGTGTGGCTAATTACTTGCATTAATTAATTATTTAACAAAGTTCGTTAAGCAAGACAAATTTTGTCCGGGCCATATCTTCTAAACTATTAATGCTAGCCCTTTGAATTTTTTTATGGTGTGTAGACCTTAGGTAGTAGGTGTGCATACGCATTGTTTTCTGTGGCTAATTACTTCCATTAATTAATTAATTAATAAACTTCATTAAGCAAGCTCAAGATACAATACAAATTTTGTCCGGGCCATATCTTCTAAATTATTGATGCCAGCCCTTTGATTTTTTTTATGGTGGGTAGACCTTAGAGGGGATATGGTAATGGGCACCGTCCATGTGTCCGTCCGTCCGTCCATGATTACTGTGGGCGGGGGATATGGCTAGCGTCAGCGGCTACTTGTTAATATTAAAAATATATTTCAAGTATGTCTGCCAAATATTATATATAATCACTTTTCAGGAAAAAAATGTAACCCTGATAACACGTTTGCTCAACAGCTCAGAAGAATGAACAGTGGCTTTTACATTTGTCAAAGTTATTTGTAATTTCCCTGCCATGTACAGGAAGACCTTGATTGATCTTGAACTGGATTAGCTGGTAATTGGATAAACACGAGATGTCATTTGCTTGCACATACATACAACTGCTTGTAAGTTTTGTAATGACCAATAAAACACCTTCTGGTGGCATTTCATCAAAATGTATTTTTAGCAATATATTAAATTGATGTTAACCCCATGTATCCTTATTCTTTCCAAGTTAACCCTAATGAACCTTAACTGATGTTTCAACATGCAATTTTTCCCCATGAAAGATACCAAAAGTGGTATGATGTCTTAAATGTTGTCTACTGCATTTTAGTCCCCCACCTGAGACTATAAAATATTTCCACCTTGTCCCTCCAGTAAAGCTTGTTCAGGCCATATTTTCTGTACCTGAACACCTGCACCTAATTTGGCATGTGAACACTTTGTAGGATAGGGGCATGTTGTGCACCCAAATTAGGTCACCTTGACTTTTGACAGACATAAAATGCATCTGTGAGCCATATTTTCTATACTGTAATACCCAGAGACACCAAGCTTGGTATGTGCATACTACTTGGGATAGGGTCATGTTGTGTACCAAAATTAGGTCACTGTGACCTTGCCTTTGACTTTAGACCCGTCATGGAAAGTGCATGTGCAGGCCTCATTTCCTATACCTTTCTTATACCTTAATGCAGATAACAAATTTGGTGTGCAAATACGTTTTTGGATAGGAGTGTGTCACATACCAAAATTTGGTAACTGTGGCCTTGACCTTTGACCCTGCCATAGAAAATCCTTGTGTAGGCCATATTTCCTATACCATTATGCAGATACCAAATTTGGTGTGCAGATACTTCTTTGGATAGAAGTGTGTACTGTACTGTAAAAATTTTGAATTACCAAACTTACTTCTTGGGGTGAGAGTGTGTAGCTTACCAACATTGTGGCACAGTAACCTTGACCATTGACCAGGTTATAGAAAATGCTTGTGCATGCTTTGGGTCAACAGCATTTGTTTATTTGGGTTAATTGAGTGCCTACCATGCACTCCATGTAAATGGTAACTTTGACTCAGTATGAGCTCTGTCATTACTCGTCACAACAAAAGTTATATTCATCTGAATTTATTATTACAATGATTCTAGATTCAAACACCTCATAAAAAGTTGCTCCCTTCACGTACCAGTACGTCTCTGTGCCCAGAGGGACAAAGTGGTGGAGGTTTACAGCTATCCTTGAATTTTGGACAACAGCATCCAATTAGATCAGTCAGAAGCTTTAGTTGACATGACTTCCTGTCACATAGACCAGTCGCCACAGTCAATTTTAATCAAATCCACAATGTGAAGTTCCAGATTATTTGCAATATATCTTGGTTGAATTGCCAGGTGGAAGATTTCTCTAGTCCAGAAGATGATTACCAGAAAGGGAGCTCTCACTGGCCCAGGTTAATGAGAGTCACCAGGAGTGTTAATTTGATTTTTGCTTTAACATGCTATTTTCCCCCATTTTTTATCTCCCGCCCACAAAGCTGGGGTGGGGGTGGGGGTGGGGGTGAGGAGAGTATGGTAATGACTACCGTCTATCCCGACATCATTTCCGGGCCATTTCTCCAAAACTATTACACTTAGCAATCTGAAATTTTCATTGCTTGTAGTCTTTACCTGCTAGATGTGCCTTTTGATGGTTTGGTTTGGCTAATTATTCTCCTTCGTCAGTTAATTAGTGATCAGTGTTCATTAAAAGTGTTCCTGGGCCATTGCTTCAAAACTATTACACTTAGCAATCTGAATTTTTTTAGGGATTGTAGTCCTGACCTGCAAGATTTGCTTTTTGATGGTTTTGAATGGCAAATTCTAATCTTCATCAGTTAATAAGTGATGTTCTTAACACCTAGCACGCCGTCGGCGGTCATACTCGACATGTATCTGAACATCGTTTATTGCCGTAGGCGGTTATGCCCGCCAACACAGCACGTCGACCGTCGACAGCCTCCCACCGGCTCGTAACGTTTATTTACCGTCAAGCGTGTGCATTTTGTCGTAGACAAACTTCAGTATTTTCAGATGGCTATTTCGATTTTGTGGTAAAAAGAAATATATTTTTATTATATGGACAAAAATGAAACAACTACCCGTTTTTCGTGACATTTTGAATGATACAACTCCCAAAATTTACGCTAAAACTTCGTAACTTTGCCCCTTTGCCGCCACGACGTTTTGCGTCGTCCGCCATTGTTTTTTTATACTGCTGGAATCCTCAGAATTTTGTCTCTTAATGTAACAAGCTCTCTTATTGGCTAAGAAATAAATATTCCTGGGATATCCCTCAAAAAAATAGCCCAGAATGAGAATCGAACCTCATTATAAATGTGCTGGGTCATTTCCAGGTTTCTCATTGGATGGATTTGGTCACGTGCAAGTCACCGTCCTATCAAACTCGTTTGCCATGTGCTTGAGTCAAGTTCGATTTGTTGTGCAGGTGAATATGTCGCATTCACACAAAGATTATAGGACCAAGATGCGAAATTTTGACATTTTCCTTTTGCAAAATGACTTCGATGGAACAGATCTAGACACAAATAAAGGCAGGAATGAAAATTCCATAAGCAAGGCAAGGAAAATACGCAGATTCCGTCACTGCATGGTGACGAAGCTAAGCCTGATTGAGATTTGCGTAAACAAGATGTGTTGTCGATCGCTGTCTCAGATACGTCACGGCACGATGTTTTTATCCAAAGTTTGTTTTAATTTGATTAAAATGTCTGAAAGGATAAAAATCTGTATAAAAGAACAAATGAGGAATGAAATTTATGACCGCAGGCAGGGAAAAATATATGCACATAACGGAAAACCATGCCCGGACTCATGCCTGTTCACACTCGCTTGTGTTGCACGGCCCGTGACCGTGTTTGTTGGTAAAAAAAAAAAAAGGTGACCAGACACTTGACATCCCAAAAGCATAAAAAATTTTGGGGGTAAATTGAAAAAAAAATTGCACAGAATTATACCTCATGTAATTTCTGACCGACTTTGTGTTGATCACTAGGATTGAATCGCAAAACTCACAGAGCCCAGGCACGTTCAATCCAGCATGTCCTCTCTTGCACAAGCGATTAGAAAACTGCCTGGTGGCACACTGTGTGCGATACCAGATACTGGCAGAGTGCTAGGAGTTAAAGGTGTCAGAATTGTTGCTGGCCTTTCCTCCAAAACTTTTACACTTAATAATTAATCTGAAATTTTTATGCCATGTCCTTACCAAATACCGGTGCCTTGTGATGGTTTTGTGTGGCTAATTATCCTTTGTTTGCTAATTACACAGCTGTACTAAAAAAACAGTTGACCATCCAGTTGATCTTGAAGTGATTCAATTGCATATACATGTGGAAAACAATCCAGTCATATGTTCATACAAACTGAAAATAATGACATGTTTGGTTTTCTGAGGCAAAGTAGAATCAGTAGTGATTTTGTGATAGGATTGGCATAAGTCTAGTGTACCATATGATAGATTAAGGTCCACTTTAGCCACCTAGAATCAGGAATGTGTGCTAATTGTTTAATTGTTGCACTGAAAAATCCTCATAATTTTGTCCACTACCTATTTTATTTTTTGTGGTTATTTTTTCAAAAGCCATAAGTAAAGTATTGTGGCTGCATTTGAATATCAATTTTTCTGCAAATAAAGATTATGATATCCATGGGTAGACCATTGGTTGGCATGTGACCGCTATTGTGGCGGTTACTTCTCCAGGTCACACATGCTTTGGTGGTCAAAATACAACTGTTGTCATCCAGGGTGAGTTTTCTGGGTTAGACTTGCTCTCAAAATTGACTTAAAATAGCTGAGTGGATTATAAATGACTTTACTGCAAAAAAAAAAAAAAAATTTTTGTAAAATTAATGCAAGCAAGTGTCTACCATGGTCTTCCAATAGTGTATTTTCGGCACCATTAACCCTGCAGTGTGCTGAGGAAAACTGTGGACTCCATCTACACTGGGAGAGGTAAAATGGGGGAACGGATTAACACAATGTATGCGTTAGATTGATAGTAACTTTCATTGATTCCTTGATAACAGTTTTATCTACATTTAAAAATATTCAAAAGTACACATTTTTGGGTGAAAGATGGAAGACAGGATATAAGATTCATTGTTCGACACAGCTTCAATGTGAAATATTGCATTGTGGGCAATCTGTTTGCTACTTAGTTTCAGCCACTGTCACCAGATGTCCTGGTCAACAGGCAAGTCAAAAATCATAGTTTGCAAATTTATGATAGGCATATGATGAGAGAAACTGGCCTGCTTATGTTATTAGAGGAATTCCCAAAATGCCAAGACTTTTTTTTTTCAGGTATTGAAAATGTATGAATTTGTGGGAATGATGTTTAATTGCCAAAGTCATGCAAGAAATACATCAAGTTCTAATAAACCAAAACCTTTTTATTCTATTGCTGCATGCTGCTGCTGTCACACTGGCAGGGAACAGTTTGTAAAGACAGAATATTGACGGCCACTGATGATAGATTCATCACTGTCTTGAATCATCAGGATAATTCTGGCCAATTTCAATTCCCAAGAGTGGCTTACTCCCACAACACAATTATGACTACAAATAGCTGCACTCAGTGCCTCCAATCTTCTACCTGTACATTGGTTTTTCAGGCCATGCATGCCAGATGCTGTCCATCAATATGAAGAATTTAATCAGTGTGAACTAATGCTGCAGTCCATACATATGAAGTCCTGATACTGAATATCAGAACCAATGGTGGACATATCACCTTTAATTGTGTTAGCATTAGTCCAACATAGAATGAACCAATGTTGGATATATCACCGTTAATTGTGTTAGCATTGGTCCAACATGGACTGAATGAATGTTGGATATATCACCATTAATTGTGTTAGCATTAGTCCAATTTAGAATGAACGGATGTTGGATATATCACCATTAATTGTGTTAGCATTAGTCCAATTTAGAACAAACTAATTTTGGATATATCATCAATTGTGTTAGCATTAGTCCAATTTAGAATGAACAAATGTTGGATATATAACAATTAATTGTGCTAGCATTAGTCCAATTTAAAATGAACCAATGTTGGATATATCACCATTAATTGTGTTAGCATTAGTCCAATTTAGAATGAACAAATGGTGGATATATAACAATTAATTGTGCTAGCATTAATCCAACTTAAAATGAACCAATGTTGAATATATCACCATTAATTGTGTTAGCATTAGTCCAATTTAGAATGAACAAATGTTGGATATATAACAATTAATTATCTCCCGCCCACGAAGTGGGGGGGGAGATATAGTAATGACGACCGTCCGTCCGTCCGTCCGTCCCACATTTCTGCTCGCGATATCTCAAGAACAGATTAAGCTAGGATCATGAATTTTTTACAGTTGGTCACCCTTATAAGTGTTCACGTCGAGTTCGAAGGAGAGTGACCTTGACCCCATTTCAAGGTCACCAGGGTCATTTATCTCTAAACTTCTTGCGCGCGATATCTTAAGAACCGGATATGATAGGATGATGAAATTTTCACAGTTGATCACTCTTGTTAGGGTCTACATCGAGTTTGAAGGTGTGTGACCTTGACTTAATTCCAAGGTCACCAGCGGCAATTCAATTTTCTTTGAATTTGTTGAGGTACAGTTAACGTATCGTCCCCATTTAAGCACAATATCAGAAACATGCCAGTATGTACCTGCCAAATATACAGTTATCTTTGTTTTAAGATTATGTGGGCAGGAGATATGGACAGCGTCAGCGTCAACTTGTTGTGCTAGCATTAATCCAATTTAAAATGAACCAATGTTGGATATATCACCATTAATTGTGTTAGCATTAGTCCAATTTAGAATGAACAAATGTTGGATATATCACCATTAATTGTGTTAGCATTAGTCCAATTTAGAACAAACTAATTTTGGATATATCCTCATTAATTGTATTAGCATTAGTCCAATTTAGAATGAACTGATGCAGGATATATCACCATTACTTGTGTTAGCATTAATCAAATTTAAAATGAACCAATGTTGGATATATCACCATCGTTTGTGTAAGCATTGGTCCAACATGGACTGAAAGAATGTTGGATATATCACCATTAATTGTGTTAGCATTAGTCCAGTTTAGAATGAACGGATGTTGGATATATCACCATTAATTGTGTTAGCATTAGTCCAATTTAGAATGAACAAATGTTGGATATATAACAATTAATTGTGCTAACATTAATCCAATTTAAAACGAACCAATATTGAATATATCACCATTAATTGTGTTAGCATTAGTCCAATTTAGAATGAACAAATGGTGGATATATCACCATTAATTGTGTTAGCATAAGTCCAATTTAGAATAAACAAATGTTGGATATATCACCATTTATTGTCTTAGCATTAGTCCAATTTAGAATGAACTGATGCAGGATATATCACCATTACTTGTGTTAGCATTAATCAAATTTAAAATGAACCAATGTTGGATATATCACCATCGTTTGTGTGAGCATTGGTCCAACATGGACTGAACGAATGTTGGGTATATCACCATTAATTGTGTTAGCATTAGTCCAATTTAGAATGAACAAATGTTGGATATATCACCATTAATTGTGTTAGCATTAGTCCAATTTAGAATGAACAAATGTTGCATATATCACCATTAATTGTGCTAGCATTAATCAAATTTAAAATGAACCAATGTTTGATATACCACCATTAATTGTCGTAGCATTATTCCAATTTAGAATGAACTGATGCAGGATATATCACTATAGTTCCAGTATTTATTCAACAGTTTTGCAATACTGCAGGTCAAAATCATTTCAGCAGAAGAACATCATATTTTTTGGTCTATGTTGAGAGGGGGAGGTGTAACTACATTCTTCCCAATAAGGGCCTCTGTTCTAATAAAGCCCCCGCCCCCTTCATTGGAATATGAGTAATTTAAAAAAAATATCAGACCAAAATATTTCCGCATTTTAATAGTGATCTTTTTCACCTTTTTTACACAAGAGTTTTGAAGTGGGGTTTAAGTTGCAGGCTTATGGCATTGTAATTTTGTCAGCACCCAATGTGTTTATTGGGGAGAACATGGTAAAGTGTCTACAGAGAGGTATGCCCTGCTTCAGGTCAGTCACCCTGGGTGCCATTACAGGCAGAGCAAAGGCATGCAACCACCAACACAGTGCACTTAGCTGACAGAGAGCTTCCTGACCAGTCTGAGATGTGGGTTCAGGCATGCCTGGGTAGGAGAATAGGGACTGCAATTGCACGCATGGACAGGCAAATGGCCATAAATTGATTCTGTCATCAATGCTAAAACCAATATTTCAAGGTTATTCTTGTCCCAATCTTGATGTATTGGCTTCAATGTTAACATGTTAGTAGCAGGGACTACTAATGGACCTGGATGCTGGATATTGGGACAAAAAATGAGAAAAAAAACTTTTTTTTTTAAACATGAAAGGATGATTTTTTTTTTTTACCATTTACGTTTGACGGTGTATGAAAATGTATAATGGATTGGCTTTGAAATAACTGACTGTATGTTTAAAATGTTTACCTTTACTGCATATATGCTAACAGCAAGGTCACTGTTTTCAGAGTCAGTTGGCCGTTTGCCTTATGTTTTGCATATAGGATAGGAACATTTAAAAAAATTTCCAATAGAAAGTGGAGAGTCATCTATTATAAGCCTGTCAACAAACGGAACATTTTGTCCAATTCTTGCATGCATAAGTTCCAGTCATCGATGAGAAATGACAGTTTGACATGTGAATGTAAATGAAGTTAGACAAAAGTCAATTTGGAGATGTAGTGAAATAACAAGTATACAAATTTAATGGAGGGAATACTCTAAGTATTCCGTATGTATGACATGCTCTGGTGCCCGTGGAAAGGTAATCCATCTGTCACGTCAACAAAGCTCCTCCATGAAACACTTTAATCTGGCACTGTAGGGGGTATTTTAATAACTGGGCATCAATTTTAACCCTTTGAGTGTCTTGCCAAAAGTACTGAGTACAAAAGCAGGATTGTGGTCAGAATAATTTATGGTGCAGAGTCGTAATCTTGTTTGAACATACAAAACCACTTCTGATAGCAGAACGTGTAAATCACTTATTAATCTGAAATTTATAAAAGTCATACCAACACTTCCTGTTGTTAACTCTTTGTTCATTAACATAAGAGTAAACAACTTTGGTGTGGGTTGTGCACCAAGCCCCTAACCTCAGCACCACAAGAGTTTTTCACTGGAAGTGTATATACTTCCCTTGTAACATTTTCCATAGTCATTCAAAGTATGTCTTGACACCATACTCATGTAGTAAATTCATGTAGTAATGACGTCTTCAAGTGGAGGATATTCATCATCTGGGTGATATCTGTTTACAGTACGAAAGGGTTTAAGTGAATTGATTGCTAGTTTGATAAGCAAACAGTCCAATAATTTCAAGGTGTCAATATATGCTTGAATTTTGTTGTTTTTACATGGTAGTTTCTGTGTCAGAGATATTGACATGGCTGAAATGGCAATCCATCTTCCATTGTTTTGTGCAGTGATATTTATTTCAATATTCCAAGTGCCATTTGAGCAAATTGTAGAACCAGAATGCTAGGCAGTGATTAATGTGTCAGGAGTCAACCAAACATGCCATCAGCCAAATTACAAGAATATAGATGAACATGGTTTAACTAGGACTGCTATGAAGGAGTGTGTAAAATCAGTTTTGAAAGTCTGGCACCATGCAATTTTGTTAAAATTCCTTTTATGTGTATTATACAAGATACAATAGAATGCACTTGTCTGGAATGATAGGGGCACCAATAAGAAGGTTCTATGCTTTCTTGGTCTCTATATTGATGCACCAGTAAGAGGTTTGTCTTCTTGTTCCCTATATTAAGATACATATAAGGAGTTTCCTTTTCTCCTTGCTCCCTATATTGAGGTACCAATAAGGAGGTTCTGGACCTTCCTGCTTCGTATGTTGAGGCACCAATAAGGAGGTTTTCTGTCTTCTTGCTTCCTGTATTTAAATACCAATAAGGAGGTTTTCTGTTTTCTTGCTTTCTGTATTGAGATACCAATAAGGAAGTTTTGTGTTTTCTTGCTTCCTGTATTGAAATACCAATAAGGAGGTTTTGTGTTTTCTTGCTTCCTGTATTGAGATACCAATAAGGAAGTTTTGTGTTTTCTTGCTTCCTGTATTGAGATGCCAATAAGGAGGTTTTGTTTTCTTGCTTCCTGTATTGAGATACCAATAAGGAGGTTTTGTTTTCTTGCTTCCTGTATTGAGATACCAATAAGGAGGTTCTGTATGTCCCTGCTCCATGACAAAATTTTATTTTTTTCCTTCCTCCCTGCTCCTGAACATTAAATTTACTTGTTCCTTGTTCCATGTAAGTTTTGATCCTGCTGTCCAGAAATTTAGAACTGCATTGTCCTTATATAAACCATACTGAATCAGTACAAAAACATACTGTTCTCTCAAAAATAATTAAATTTTGAATTGTTCACATTTCTGAGGGGATGGGAGTGTGACACTGGGTTGTGATGCATGAGTGTTCAGGTGGAATAATGTCACTGAGAAGCTTTTATCACTTTCTAATCCATTTGAGTGAGAATAGATAAATATATACATTGATATGACACAGACGCTTCTGTCACCCCAAAATTGAGATTACTTTGATTCATCAGTCACGTAAATGTTAATAGAATAATAAAATTGGTCTAACATCACAATAATAAAGGATCATTAACACTTCTTTTCAAAGATAAAGAAAAACTGGAGTGATCTTGCTTGTTTAAAATCTTTGATAAACTACCATTTTATGCAAATTTTGTGAAATTATGGCACAAGATAGTCACACCACATGGAGTTAAAATCCAGTCTTGTAAGGTCACTCCAAGTGTCCAAATATGGCACACATGTCGCTGCCTATGGCAATTTGCTCACTTCGCTGAGACAATATGTGGGTATGGCAGACTTCATGCTTAAAGTGGTGGCCTGAAGTGACACGGCCTACAACTCTAAGAACAGTCCTTTTTATGGGCAGGTTATGAGTTTCAGGAGATTGAAGTTAAGCAATTATACATGATTAGTTTTGACTATTGAAATGCAAACATTCAACAAGTGCATGTGATAATAACTTCATGCAGTCAATCAGTCTCTGTGAGAAAATGGAAGTGAACAAAATGGCTTCCCCAAGTTTAATGTCATGTGATATACATTGAGGGTCATTGACCAGATCCTCATGATTTGATCTCTTTGACCATGTCCTCATGGCATAGTCTAATTGACCAGATCATCATGATATGGTCTCTTTGACCATGATACCATGGCAGTCTCATTGACGGGATCATCATGAAATGATTTCTTTGACCAGGTTCCCTTGGCATAGTCTCTTTGATCAGATCATCATGGCATAGTCCCATTAACCAGGTTCTCATGATAGTCTTATTGACCACGTCTTCATGACATAATAGTCCCATTGGACTGGTCCTCATGACATGGTCTCACTGATGGCCAGGTATTCATGGTATTGTCTCATTGACCTGGTCATCGTGACTTGATCTCATACCTGTCAACATTCCACATCTCAAAATAGGGAGATTTTTGTATATTTTAGAAATCCATGAGGGAGATTTGTACTTTAACAAAGAATATAATAGAAAATACTAAATTATTACAGGGTAGATTCTGTCAAATTTTCAAAATTTTGCATGTAAATCAAAAAAATTTGGGCAAAAAAGTGGGAGACTCCCACCGTATGGGGGAGACTTGACAGGTATGTGATCTCATTGACCTTAATTGCATAAGCCCTGTCAGCTGAACATTATATATGTATATATATATATATATATATATATATATATATATATATATATATATATATATATATATATATATATATATATATATATATATATATATGTATGTATGTATGTATTGCTCTCAGTTTGCAAATATAGAAAGCTCTGACGTAGTTACTAAGCAGAACAAACCTGAATGTATAGCACACTTGCTGCAGATCAAATGGGCACTGCTATGCCAGAAAATGTTCTCTTAAATTGACATGCCCAGACATCTAAAGGAGAATATACTTAAAGCTAAGCCCGCTGAACATCAGGCAAAATGAAACAGTTGGTTTTACTCTCCTGCACACCCAGCTTCCTGCAGTCCCAGCAGGATCCCTATTATTCATTGCTGTTTTTTTTCTTTTCTTTTTTTTTCATACATACCGAAGCTACATGTGCCAAAGTAAGATTTATGTCATCTGAAGATGCACATTGATCAAGCTGTGCAGTTAGCACTGGCAGATCAAGCGATTAAATTGCATATCATTCATTTTTACCCTTCGGCCTTATGAGGCAGACGGGTATTGTCGTATCGGGTGCAGTCCGTCTGTCTGTCAGTCTGTCCGTCTGTCCCATGGTTTTACCACCATAACTTCAGAATTTTTTTAGACAGGACTTACAAATTACACGTGATAGTACACTCCTATATGGCCTACTTTGTGTGCAAGCATAGTTGACCTTGACTTAATTATCAAGGTCACACAGTGCTCACATGTGCTAAGCAATGTTACCGCTCTAAATATTGAAAGCCTGCATCAAGCAATCTAAATCTTATTCACAAGAAACTTCATAGAGTGATCTAGAAGCCTATTGAAAATCAAGGTCATAGCTTTATATTTGATCTACTTTTGAGGTCAAAGGTCAAGTGCACAATGGTGGTATTGGTATAAGTAAGGAAGTTTTTCAAGTTAGTTACATGAAGTTTTATACACACATGTATCACAACCAAAGAATGTGTCATGAATCAACAGTAGGTCACTTCGTCATGTATCTGGGTCACAGTGACTTATTGATTGAAATTTTGTTTGCCACTAAAACTTCAGAAGCTTTTGAGACAGGACTTTCAAATTGCATATGATAGTACACCACTATAAGGCTTGCTTTGTGTGCAAGCATAATTGACCTTGACCTAATTTTCAAGGTCACACACAGGTCACAAGTTTGCTGAGTGACATTGTGCATCTAGAAATCTAAATCTTAAAACAAAAGAAGCAACATAGGCTGAAAATTTCATGCAGGCTTTCATTCAACACCCAATCTGCCAAAAGTATGCCACAGTATAATATTCCTAAACTGGGTCTACTCAGGAAAATTTGTGAATATTTATCCCTCGTGAAAATTTATGATCATACACTGTACCTGATACTATGGGAGACTATTCCTATTCATTTACAGCAAAAGAGATTGAAGGCGGCCGAAGGGTACTGCGTTCTTTGAACGGTATTTTTAGCTGTGCTGATCATAGGTCACAGAGCTCATGCAATCACTCATGTTTGTCAGTCCATCTATAAAGTCTTGCTTGTGAAGTCGACAGTTCCTTAGAGAGTCCCATATAACTTTCAAAACTTATCAAGTGTATGAAAATCTAGGTAGAGTTCCATATTGGTGATGCCACTTACAGAATTATGTAATGTATGGGTCAAAATGTGAAAATTTGTGGCCTCTCAATATCCTTAATGTTAGTTAGATCATGAAATTTAGTGGTGTGGAGGTCAAAATTTTAGGTGCATGTGATACTCGTGGTGCCATCTATATTTTAATGGAAATTGTGAGCCGAAATGTATTGAAAGATATAAATTCAGTATCTCACAAATAACTGAATTAGATATGCAAAATTTATAGGATATATAAATCATGTCAAATGCCAATATGTTATATTATACCAATGACGAGCTATTTTCGTTGTATTTTTTTGTAATATTTTAAATTATACCAGTGACCTTGAGCTATTTTTGTTAGGTCATCAGGCCTGTAAAGGTGAAAGGTGAAAGGTGATTTTGTAATAACAGCGTGTGGATTGGGCATCAATGGCGAAGAGAACTGAGTCTCTAGTTCAAAATTGCACATTATAATATTGTATAGAAAACTCAGCTTGGCATGCCGAACACAACTACTTAAAGGCAGAAAAGCTCCACACCCCTAGTAGATGAAAAGCCTACTTGGGTATTATGGGGGTCCATGTTAAGGTTTTATCTATTCCATGATAAGTGCATTATACGTGTGATGCTCATAAGGACAGCATGGTGTACTATACCCATGTAATGGGCAAAGGAAAATAATGAACAGACACTGTTTTCTGGCACTCAGGTCACTGATTAAATGCCTCTCCATTGAACTGTTTATCAGTGATAAAAGGGACTGCATGCTGTGCATAAACATAGAGCTAGTTGTTCCATTCAATTTTAAAAGGCCATTTGCATGGCCTCCTTTCTGGGTCACTGTGACCCAATTATTGTGTGACCTTGACCTATTTTTCGAGGCAATTAACTCTAGAAAAGGACATTTAATTTATTATCTTGATAAAGAACATTTCAAATGATACCAAATGTACCACAAATGTGTACATGTGAAAGTTTGATATTGCATAATAGGGATGATCTTGATTAATTTCTCGGGGTCATGGAGGAAAATTGTTACACTTTGAGCTCCATATTAGCGGAAATAATATTTAAATCATATAATTAATCGGTCATTAATCCCTTTTAAAAAATCTCAGTATCTAGTATTTGACATTGGAATGATTAGCAACCCTATGTTGTGATGAGATAAGTTTTTGTCGAGCCAAATTAAGAGCTCTGCCAATGACCACCACTGAGATGATGGTTCAGCAGAGTTTGTATCACTCACTACATGATGCACAGAGCATTCACCACACCTGTATGTAATCCATTATATATTAGTGCGTATACCTCACAGCAGGGGGCAGTGACTCTTTGCAGTCACCTGTATTTTAAATGACGCTGAGTGGTATGCTGCAAAGTTTGGTGTCTGGAAAATCCAGTGGTCATTGAGCTTGTGGTTGTGTAATGTGGTGGCCAGTTTGTACAAAGTGTTCTATTGGTCCCCACAGACTGGTCATCCATGTTCTGGTGCTGTCTCCATGGCAACAAATAGTGATCATAGTGCCAGGAGAAAAAAAAATTCTGATTATGGTAGGTTTAAGTGGAGGCAGGGAGAAAGAAGGAAGTTAATTGGAGTTGATGACCAGCAGAGGCGAGGTGTCCTCCACATGACTATTCCAGTCCAGCTTACAGCCACAAATAAGATTTATTTCCTAATGTGTTGGCCTGCAGAGCCCCAGGCTGGACGTGCATGCAAAATTATGCTTATTCTTACATTACAGCCCAGGAAGTCCAAGCGGATGAGATTTTGTGAAGTGGAATCAACAGCTAAATAGATTTACATCCTGCACCCACATACCTTAACTCTAGGAATGCTGAGGGCACTAAAAAAATAGATCAAAGGGGAACCACAGAGCACCATGTTGTTTACAGAAAGTACACGCAAGTTTATTGTTTTGATGCTCTAGTTCCTGGAGTATTAAGGCCATCTGTAGGATAATTATTCATAATGAAACAAAACATACTTTTAATAAAATTGTCCAGAACCACCTGCATTTGGATAATTAATTGTTAACCCTTGCTGATGTAATTCAGCTGCAAGTGCTGGGATGCTTAACATTGTCTGCTTCTGGTTGCATGCATTGTATACATATATATATATATGTATGTATGTATGTATGTATGTATGTATGTATGTATGTATGTATGTATGTATGTATGTATGTATGTATGTGTATATATATATATATATATATATATATATATATATATATATATATATATATATATATATATATATATATATATCACTACTCGAAATTGATGCAAGTTGTACAGGATAGCATTCCCCAGGTCAACAGCACAGGCTAGGTATTCTGTCTTTTACCATTTATCAACAATAAATGGCTTCAATTTTGATTTCTAACTGCCATTATCAATGGAGAACAGGGTTTGTGCCAGAGGGTAAAAGAGGTAAAATAGCACACTCTAATAAATGTCAAAGATACTTTTGCTTACCCTAAAATTTTGATTAAAAAAATACAATTTTAGTGTAAATTATCCCAAAATACCCCAGAAATCTTCTTTGTCAGACTTTTCACTTTGAAATATGGGTAATTGAGTACCCTAAAATTTCAATCTGGCAGAAACCCTGGAGAAATAGGAAGTTATCAAAGCAGTACAGGAAACTCAGAAATAGATGTTTGGGTAACATTGACAAACGTGTTTAAGAGCATATAAACAACAAGCCTAGATATTTTGATATTTGCAGCACATATTTTACAGAGCAATTTGCACTCTGCTATGCTGGAGTTTCCAACAAGGTGACAATCACTTGTGAACAAAACAGTATAGAGAAATGTATTAACTGTTTGTTCCTTTGGCAATCATCATCATCATCATCATCATCATCATCATCATCATCATCATCATCATCATCATCATCATCATCATCATCATCATCATCATCATCATCATCATCATCATCATTTTAAACATAAAAAACCAGATCAAGTTACAAAGCACAGCATTTTCCTTTTAACATATTGGAAAAACCAATTGAAAGCATTCTAACTTATTATTTCTTGCTTTATATCAGTAAAAGTATCCATTGGTGGAATTGTCAGGTCTTTGTGCATGACATGATGCAAAGATCATATAAATCATTCACAAATTATTGACTGAACACAGCCAAAGTAAAAGTCACAGACATTAGGGGATAGATTTTTTTTTTTTCAGTTTGTTATGTTTGTCAATACCAACTTGTTCAAAGGCATCGGGAAAGAACAAGGCTATTATGTTCCAAATGCAGTGGGCTTTAAAAGTATTCCACAGATTTTTCTCTATCACAATAGAAGATATTTAAGCCTTTAAAGTTAGAAATAATTGTTTCCATTAATAACAAATAATGGGAGCCCAAGTGTGTTGAATGAGTGACCATAGTTTCTCCCTTGTTTTGCTGCTGGCTCTTCAAACAATAACATCACTGCAAAATATTAACCCTTGAAATGATAATCACTGCTACAGCCATTTTCTCATTACTGTTAAACATATAATGGTTAAAAGATTCAAATTTCTCATGAAGATACCTTTCATTCAGATACCAGCAAGCCAAGTCTAAAGCAAAAAAGTAATCTTAGACAACAGCTGTCCTCGGGACACTTTGTGCACATTGTGTGCATTGTCCTGAGGAAAGCTGTTGACTCAATCTTAAATCAGTACTTTAAGGGTTAACTCATATTTCTGACGTAGATTTTTTCTAACGTAACTTTTACGTTACTAAAGCCAGCATCATCTGAGGTATAAAAGGTGACGTAATAATCCGTTATCTCAGTTTGATAGCTGAGTTCATCTCAGCTTGACCACTGAAGCTTGTCACTGAGGAGTCCAGCTAAGGACGAAACTGGTCTGACATTTAGGCTTTGTATTCAGAATGAGCAGGCATTTCGCCATTCCATACACTTGGGGAGTATTCACATTAACTCATATTTCAGTGTGTTTATTTGATAAATATTCCAAAACTGCTTATTTTTGTATCAACCCATAGTTTGGAGCAGGAACAGTGTAACAAGGTATCACTTAGACATGCTCCGAGTTACTGATACAGAGACTGCTCAAATTGTACCAAGTCTGGCTAAGCCCCATTGTATTGCGAGTCCTTAAATATCAGAACCAAGATAAGTTGGAGATATGTTTCACTCATCCATTATGACTCCTAGATTCTTAAGCTCATGGATCTGTGTTTTAATTACCCAAATTAGAAATATGAAATAAGCAATGGCATTGTTGAAGGGAGATTGACATTTCAGGATGAAAAAAGAGAACCTGAACAACATTATGTTTGCTGAAAGCTTGTTCAATCAGTTTCATTCCCCACAAATATAATCTCTACGAGGAGAATGGTTCATGTTTTTGTCACTGAAATTTATTGGAGAAGTGGGTTATATCTCTGTCAGATTAATGAGATATTTCCTGGGTAAAATGCACCACTTATTTGTGACATTTACTGCAGATTTACAGCAGATAGTTGTATTTTATGGTACTCGAGGAGTTAACTAGCATCAATAATCAGATTCATTATTAATAGCAGTTGCTACCTCTTGCAGGGAACAATTATAATAGCAGCTAAGTTGTCAGTGCAGCTTCCTCCACCAGGTGTCACCTGAAACATACACCAATGAAGCAGTGATGCAGTTGGACAGGAGCATTGTGCTTCTTAGCAGAGAAAATGTGTGTGTGTGTGTTTTTTGTTTTTGTTTTCAATTTTTTGTGGTATATATATATATATATATATATATATATATATATATATATATATATATACACACATATATATATATATATATATATATATATATATATATACATATATATATACACTGTATATATATACACATATATATACACATATATATACACATACATATATACACATACATATATATACATACATATATATACATACATACACACATACATACACATATATATATACACATATATATACACATATATATACACATTATTCTCTAGCTTGTTGAACAATATCAGAAACATAACCTGCTGTTTTATCACCATAAATAAGGATTTTCAGCATAAAAGTTTCATTTCAAGCTAGAAAAAGCAGGTGATTACATTGAAGATATAAAATATTCCATTCATTCACAATGCCATGAGATGGCTGCGATATATGAAGTCATGTTTCATTGATAGATACTTGGAAACATACACTGCTGAAAATTGTTACATTTTATAAAAAGTGATTTATGATGTTCATCATGGTTTCAGGATGCTGCAAGATAACATTAATTCATACAAGTTTAACCCCAGGTACTCCAAAAGCCAGCTAGGGTAGAGAAAACATATTAGTTTAATTCCCTTTGGTTTACTTATTTTGATTATGCCATCCTCCTACCGAAGGAGGGGCATATCGTAATCATTTTTTCCCTCCGTGTGTACCTCCACTATTCCTGTCCGAGCTATAATTTTCTTATTCTTTACAATCATGTAAAACTACATTACACTTCATGTATGGACTGTAATTCTGTTGTCCTCCGACTTACGGTTATGAAACTTCACACACAT